>JAGVVM010003646.1:0-48321 GCA_019149425.1 Psidium friedrichsthalianum
CCACTTTTTGAGAATCACAAAACAGAATAAAATCTCACATCTCTCACTTTTCTTTCAGTTCTCTCGTCACTTTTCTCTCAACCTAATAAAAATAAAAATAAAAAATTTCAAAAAAAAATTGAATTTTTTTAAAAAATCACAAAATTTAAGGACATTCTAAAAATAGAAGAAGCTTAGATGAGACTAGTTTGACCTCATTTTCATAATTTTGGACCTAAATTTCCTAGATTTCATAGATTCACTCTTCTACAAAAAATATCGCAGAAGATGAGGGCATCCAATGTGGGATGGTAGCATATATACTCGTAGCCTGCGTCACAAATGTGACCATCTGTACGTGGAGCTGGAGCCAAACACCCACTTGAATTTAGGATAGAAGTTGCAAAATGATAGTGAAAGACTTGTATTTCGTATCAAGGAAGATAATTTGGTTTTTTTTTTAATGATAATTTGATTGTTCGACTGCTATGTTTGTATGTATTTGGACAACGCAACATTTAAAGATATGGGAACGTTTCCCATACTTTAATCGAACTTCAAATGTCAGGTATTAAAATTTGTGCTTCATATTATGACACGCTAAAAAAAATAAATGTATTTTAAATTTTTTAGTGTGCATTGGAAATTAGTCTTCAATTTAGAATAAAATTTTACAAAGTAATTACATAATTATTTGACTTAAATGAAAAAATTAGGAAGAGCAACAGTTTTTCAAAATAGAAATTTTGTGCAGTTATCAAAACGCGTTTCCGGTTCTTTAAAACTCATTCAGGAACAGAATCAGAAAAAGTCATTTTAATCAAAATCAATTTTCGGAAGATGGTTACCATGCAGGCCCTTATTAATCATGGTCCTTAAAAAAATTTCTGTACGATGTAATGCAGTTGCGTGCCTGGAATTTTTGGAATATCAATTAGTGATGAAAGTTCAATCAAAGGTGATTGATGACCGATTAAATTGATAATTTTGATTCCGATCAAAAGTAAATCGAGTCTAATATGCCTTGAAGACTCGAGGGCTTTGCCGAAACTCAAATTGCTAAATAATGCATGGAAATATATTGAAAACAACAAGGGAGTTGCGTGAAATTTTAGGCTGCTTATTATAACGTTCTGTTCCATTTCTATTGCCGGAAGGAACTTTTGAAACAGAAATACTTTTATGTTTTCTATTTTCGGCAAGATTTTTGGGAATAGAAACGCGTTTGGTAACTACAAAAAAAAACTGTTCCTGAAACAAAAAAAAAACAGAAATGCGTTTCGTTACTGTAAATAAAATTTCAATTTCTGGAATAAAAAAGGAACAGAAACGCGTTTGGTAACTGCAAATGATACCATCCTAATTTTTTCATTTAATTCTTTTCCTAATTTTTCATTTAATTCT
This sequence comes from Psidium friedrichsthalianum, assembly GCA_019149425.1. Lineage (NCBI taxonomy): Eukaryota > Viridiplantae > Streptophyta > Magnoliopsida > Myrtales > Myrtaceae > Psidium > Psidium friedrichsthalianum. The sequence goes on from JAGVVM010003646.1 coordinate 1,384, forward strand.
TTTCATAATTTTTTCATTTAATTATGTTCCTAAATTTTGAATATGGATAAGATGAACTATAAAAAAAAAATGAAAGAGAAGACGAATTGGAATTGAACAATGAAAACATGAAATATGTTTTTCATAGATAGAAAAATTACAATTATGAGTCATACATAAATGTTCCCAAGTAGATAAAATATGATTACATAATTAAAAAATATAAAGTCATGGAATTTCAGGCATATTGTAGTCCCCTTGCCATTTTATTTGCAATACTTTTCCTAAGCATGTTCATCTCACTTGCTTACGCATCCGATGGCAACATCTTCTTCTATAGACCCATACGTGTAATTAGGATCACCATAATCAGAAAAGTTTCTGCCCATCCTATCTTGATCACAATATAATTGTGAAGAGCACAACATGTAATCACAATGAAGGCTTGCTTTCAAATTGGAAAGGAATGCAATATAAAAAACCGTTTATTTAGTGCCCCAAATGCTCTCTCAATTACGTTCCAAGTGAAGAATGCCTATGATTGAACATTTCTCTTACTGTTGTAGCTCGCCTCCCTCTATCTCTGTAATCATTCAAATGATACCGTTAAAAATCCCGAAAGTGATGTGATAATCAGAATCTACCACGTAATATTTGCCTACAACAAGGTACAATATAGATTTGTTATGATATGCAACCGCAATATGATCATAAGCAAATTACTGCTGATAGATAAAGAAAATACCTAGTGGTGGTCGACGAAAATTCTGTTCAGGATCCTCGAGTGCGGCCGAGAGCACCCGACAATCGTTAGCTGATCCTTCCCATCCAACATACACGAAGGTAAATTTCATGTCAAAGAACAAGCACATAGCACATTCTGGGTGGTGGTCCCTTTCCTATTTCTATATGGGACCTGCTTCGACACAGGCATGACAGCATTAATGTGCGTACCATCAATAGCACCTACGCAGCTCTGTGATTATATAAAAGTATAGTGTTATACAAGATTATCAATTACAAAACTTGATGATGTAAACTTAATATGGAAAATATACCTTAAAGTAGCACAAGTGGTTAGGATCTAGCATAATCTCCTCCGGGACAACATCAAAGGAAGGTGCTTTGATGATTTCATTTGAAAGTTTGATCGTGCTTTCAATACTACAGTAAAATACTTGCTAACTGTTTGTGGCGAATGTTAGAGTCTCTCGCATAAAGCTCTATAGAGCTCTTCTGACCAACCATGAATAAAAAGATACCGACTTGTTCATCTACTTTAATATACCGACCAACCTTTTTCTCTCATTAAATCACATAGATTCAGAAAAACATGTCTTTCCAACCTAAATGCCTCATATATTCTATCCGAGTGTCCGCAAATAATCTAGATTACCCATTCAGCTCTCGATTGTTTGCCATCCCTACATGGTTCTTTCATGTGCAAGCACTTGTCCAGCATCTGAGCATAGATCCATGCACGTATTATCTTAATATGAAACTCATTCAAGCATGTTCCAACTGGAGCTAACTGTCCAGTAGACACAGTACTTGATTCTTCTTCCATTGTACCTATACCATCACACAAATACAATAACATTAACGTAGGTACTTGAAAAAAGAACACAAATTTCACGCAATCCATCATACTCATAACAAATGCAAATGGAAGAGTCTCAACATGAATATCTTTAAAACCAAACAACAATCGACGAGATGAGTCACAAAATAAAATGAATCAAACATCACATAATCCACAATACATTTCCCAATATCTCCTAAAGATTTTGGAGAAGTGCATTCCTCCTTTTGGAAGTACTTGTGATGAAAGCCTCCCTCCATTCAGCACTAGCACATGCTTTGTCCACTCCTTTGGCGTAAAGACCATCGTCCAACTCTGGTATGGCAAGTAGAATATTAACCACAGCTGCTACGGAATAGGGAAGTGCTCGAGAGGAGTTGATCATGTCTTCAATGGCTTTGCAGGTTGTGGTTAAATTGTACTTGCTACTCTTTCTTCTTCTCTTGCATTCGGAGTCCTATCCAAGTTGTGCTTATCATGAACTGGAGTACTAGGATTGCCAAGTGTGAGCTCTCCTCATCAAGGTGGTAATCACCAAAACCCTCCAGAGAATCATTACCATCATCTTCACAATTGTCATCATCATCCGACAATGTCAAATGTTGGCCACTTCCTATTGCCTGGTCCCCAGTAGCATATGTGTCACCAAATACAATGCACAACTCGGAATAAAGAGGAAAACCATCCTTCTTAAACTTTGCCCACTCACTATTATCCTGCAATTTTCACAATAAATAGCATACATTAGTACATAATAAAAACCATTAAAACTTACATGTACAATAGTCTAAAAATGACAAAATGATACCTTGACGTAAAGTTTCCATATGCTTGGATCATCGACGGTCACTCTTTTATAAAAATTATCTCAACCAAATCTAAATGTGAAAGAAGTTTCTTAAAACTACCATATTGTGTTCTCAGCTTGTTCGCCTTATTACTCAATTGTGCTTGGGTATATTGGACTCCCATCTTGTTGTTGAATGCAGTCCTTATGTTTTTCCAACCTGCTTTATTGAAAGTACAAGAGGTGTGATTTCCTTTTTGACCTCTTCTACCATCAAACTCTCACAAAACAAATTGGTGAAAGTCTCGTTCCATTTTGCCACGCATGTTTCTTTTTGGGATGCCATCAAATCTTGACTAAGTCATCATCATATTAACAATGCAATCACAAGCTCAATCAATTACAAGTAATGAAACAATTCCAACAAAAAATAATATGTCAAAGCATCATATTCTCTCAATTCAAACAATCAAATGAGACATCAAGAATGACTATATAATGCCCCAAAGAAAAAGTGCATTATTACCGGCACGAACAAACAATAAACTTATGCTCATATGACATGTGTAGCATCTTTTTTATATTTATTCAACCAATTCAACAAATATAACATAACATATGAGGGATCCAATTGAGAGTTCGACCAATTCAAAATGTTAGACCGCAAATTTTCAAGTTTAGCATAGCTACCTAAACAATAAACTTAAAAGTTCAACAGTGCTGGTCAGTAAATCAAAATAAGAAAACCAAATCTTGGACAACTATTTTCATCTTCCACTCTGCACGGTAATACTAGATTTTCATCTTATTGTCCACCACACATATTATGCAAAAAAAAAAAAAAAACACTGGCAGCCACCAACAGATCCCTTGATGCAATTCTGATGACAGGAGACCATCAACGTTGTTCAAATTCATTTCCATTGTTATATTAACTGAGATTGAAGATTTAGAAGGTAACTAACAAAAATTGACTTCTATGGCTATCAATTTGACTTCATGGAGTATATTCAATAAGCACATGAAGAAAACTTAGCAGACTTTATATGCTCAGCAAATGAATCTACCAAATTGACAAAAATCTCTATCAAATGAGTACCCAAATATTCCTGATGCCACAACAGAGTAGTTGACTAGCAGAATGAAAACAGCGCGCAGACCCTCTCCCTGGAATAAGTACAAAAAATAAATTAATTCATAATTCTAAGTGGATAGAGCAAACATCTATTGAAAAACAAGCAATTATAATAAAAGCAAGTGTAAAATGCTAGTGTCAGCTCATGGAACCATGATACAACAATTGTACAGGCACAAGAATCCAAAGCTCAAACTCTTGCAGAACAACAAGGGGCCAAAATAATCAGCAATGACTGAAACTAATCATACACAGAGCCAAAAAAAAAAATAAGAGCAGAAACGATCAGGAAACTTGAAGCATTGGTGTGGTGAGTGCGAGGCCGAGGCTTGCCATCGCCGGCCGAGATCGAAGCTCTACCGATGATGGACAGCTCGACTTGTGCGAGCCCCGGCCGATTGTTTCTGCTGGGGGGGGGGGGTTTGCACGAGTCAAACATCCATGTCAGTGGAGTTTCGATCTTGGCTAGTCGTGCGAGGCCAAGGCTTTGCCATCGCCGACCGAGATCGAAGCTCGGCCAGCGATGGAGGGCTCGACTCGCGCGATATGGGTGAGCTCGACTCGCACGAGCCCCGCCGAGATCTGGGTGTGACTCGACTTGCGCGAGCCCTCCCGTGTGTCGGGTGCCTAGAAAAGGAAGAAGAAGAGCATGAACAGGCAAAAACTCACCGGATGTGTGGCGGCGTCGGCTGGTGGAGGAACAACGTCAGCTGTGGAGGAATGGTGTCAGCTGGTCTTCAGAAGAGGAGTGTGAAGGAGAAGTATTCGTGCAAGGAGCTTGCTGTTGTCAAAAGAGGAGTGTGAGTACAAAAGAGGAGTGTTCCAGGAGAACAAAAGTGTTCTTAAGAAAATGTTCCAATTGTTGTTCTAAAAAGTGTTCCGGAACATAAAAGTAAGTTTTTTTTATTTCTCATTTCTGCTTCAAAAGTGTTTTTGTTTCTCAAAAGTGTTCCGGAACACTTTGGGATCACTTTTTTACCATGCCCATTTTTATTCTCAAAGTGTTACTAGAACACTTTGAGAACAGATACACTTTTTATGGAGCGTTACATAAGCAGCCTTAGCGAATCGAAAAGTTGATGGCTTACATTGTTGGAGGCTATGCGTTCTCGATGACTAAAACCAAACACAAATTGTTATTTTAAGATGACCGAAGTGCTTAGAGAAAGTAAAAGACACATAAAATACAAATGGAAAGCTTTCACAATCAAAGACAGGTATTTAAATCGGGAAAGCTAGAGCATGGTAACGTTTCTGTTCCAAAAAAGTGATCCTGATTAAAATACTTTTTTTATTCCGTTCTTTTAGAGACTCGAAATGCATTTTGGTAACTGCATAAAATTTCTGTTCATAGAACAAAAACGCGTTTGGTAACTGTACAAAATTTCTATTCCTAATTTGTCATTTAAATCAATAATTACATAATAACATTGATGACAATGAAAAGAAAAATAATTAAATCAAATAGTGATTATGGAGCAAATGAAAGGGAAAAAAAAGAAAAAAAAATAAGAGTTTCGAAGAAGAATCTGAGAACCAAAAGAGGACTGCCAAATTTGTGCAAGCCGCCTCGTCGCAGTCGCTTAAGGTTTAATTAATGTTGTCATTGCCTAATATTCGTCCCAGCTTTCTATCTTAAAAAAAGAAAAAGAAAAGAGAGAGAGAGAGAACATTCGAATGCTATGCCAAATTGCCAACTTTTGAAGTGCTTGGAAACGATTTCAATTCCCGTTGAGCTACACCAAAGTGCTCTTCTTTCTGTATTATAATTCAAAAGGATCGGACTAACTCGCGATGTGACCAACCAACAAAGCGAGAAGCATACCCACACAGTCAAATAAAAATGAGATTCATAACACACTATCCTTTAAATAGTTATGCCCATCATTATCGTGACGCGGTGCTCTGTCATATAAAATACTATATACCATAAAAATACTTTCCTCGCTATTCTGTACAATTAAATAATATCAAAGGTTAGTATCAACTCTAAACACATCACGATCACTTGTCTTCCTTCAAAAAAGCTAAAACCACCTTAATGAAAACGATTGCGAAAAGAAGTAGACGAACCTAAAAGATGATACAATTTTTAGGTTCTTTGGTTTGCGACCAGCAGAACGGACTTCCAAGAGTTGGATATTGGGTATCGTTAAGGCAAATGTATATATGTCCGTTGATTTTTTAGTATTAGGAGCACATAGTAGAAGTTCGGTATTTTCACCCGAGGAGATCACTAAAAAGGAGGTCAATATCGAGCCCATCAACACATCCTGTTGAACTCACGTTTATTCAAAAGCTTACGTCAATGAGTTATAGGCTAACTAAAATATATTAATTAATCAACACTATATCAATTCTCTGATGTGAGATTTCTCTGATGTGAGATTTCTCTAATACAACTCACCCGTGCATCTCTACAATATTTCCCTCACGTGTGAGCTCCAGTGTTAGGTTTACTCTCTCTTAATTCAAGTATGATTTTGCATCAACGTATCTCAACTTGGTCATCATATCATAAGTGGGCCACCAATTAATTATCGGCTTTGATACCATTTGTCAAAAGCACGCAACAAAAATCCGATATTTTCACTAGGGAATATTGCAAAAAAAAAAACTCAAGTTCGAGTCCATCAATATATCTAATTAGACTAACCTTCATTCAAAAGCTCAAACCAATGAGTCATAGGCTAACTAGGATATATTAACTACTCAACACTGCATTAATTTTCGATGCAAGACTTCTCTAATACAATTCACACGTGCATCTTAAAGTCTTCCCCTCACGCGTGAACTCCAGTATTAGAATTCAGGGCACAATCAAATTGAAATAAAACATAAAGAGAGAAAGAGAAACTGAGATATCATATTTATTTTGGTTATCTCTTAAACTAAGGTTACATCTAGTAAAGAATTCCATTATAATTAGCACCTCGCGCCCATTGTTACATCACTTAATTTATTTATAAACGAAATTGAATATGTATAGTAGTAACTATTTATAAACCCAAACCTAAACTACCAATGAAAAAATATGATCTTAAATCATAAAAATCTTTTGGTGTCCAGAAAGCGCTACTCTCTTGATACTCCACCATGGCAGCTCCCCGGACCCTTGACTGCTCAGTATGACCTGCTTTTCTGTCATAGGAGAGTATGAATCACATACTAATAAATAGTCGCTGGGTTTATCTGAGTTATGGGACGCATAAATTATCTTTTGATGTACTTGAGTATCATTTAAATTTCTTTTGGCAAAATAATGTGACTGCCTCTTGCTTGATTCCATTTTCTTTTCAATTTATTCGAGTTTAGTTAATGTCGTTTTATCCTTGTCAATGAGGACCTTAATGCTTGCATTTTTAGATCAACCATCGCTATGCGTTTCTTTTGCAAATTGTACTTGACCGTGAAGATTAAATGATGCCTAAAATTGTCAAAACAATTATTTTGAATAAACGAAACTAAAAAAATCGGCCTCGGCGTGGCCCACAAACTAGACCGAACCGAATCGAACAGATTGATTCAAGGTTAGTTTCTACTTGCCGACTGACTCTAAAACCGATCACCTCGGCAATAATTATCCCTCAACCGTATTTATTTATTTGGTCAAAACTGTATTTAATTTGATAGGTAGGTGTTAAACTATAGAACTTTGTTTCGATCCCCAAAAAAAAGAAAAAACATAGAACTTTGCAGAATCTAGTGTTTGCCATAAAGTACTAGCCAGTAGCTTCTCTGCCCTGTCGGCGGCCAAGCCGCAAATCCGCGCCAGCAATTGACTCCATCACCTTATCGTGTATCAATTTGCAATAGCTGAATACGTCAACTCGACTTTTTCAATGTGTCAAAGTCTCAATAATGTTGTTCCAATTATTGTTACCATCTTAATGAGCCAAATAAATAAATAAAATAAAATAAAATAAAATAAAATAAAAGTCTTACCAGGTGTTCCACATTCATCATCCGCCGGTCCTAAGATTTGAAAAATAAAACAAGGCAAAACACGAATTCGCCCTGAGCAATAGTCAAACGAGCCATCGCCTTCGGTGGCCATGCGTGCTTCCTTCCTACCATATGTGACTTTCATATATCGACAAGAATTTAACAACGTTTTCCGGTGCTTCGACAATGACCAAGTATATTCAAAGTAATTTATCATCCCTCAATCGGTTTCCAATCGACCATGGCGGCTTCTTAGCGACAAATTAAGCAGCGATCTTCTATGCTCAAAAAGGTGATTTCAAGCGTTGTGTAGCGCGAAAAATCCAAACATGGGTACTCGCGAAAAAATGGAGATTCTTTATTTGAACCAATCAGAACATGATCATGTATCATCAGATCTGATCAACATCGCGTCTTGTATTTTGTTAAATATGTTATACGAGAAACTTTTCACTTAAACTATTATTACACGTTACTTCGATTAATAATATCATGAGTAGTCGGGCAGTCTTATCAAAATTTAATAATAAATCGGTGAAGTATTATTTACTGCCGAATTAAAGAAATGCAATTCCTATCTGCTAGATTAGAAATCCTTTTCGACAGAAAAAAAAAAAAGAAGAAGAAGGAGGAAAGTTGGTGGGGGGCGAGAAGAAAAGGGTATGGAAGTAATTATGCCAAAAGGGGGGGGAAGGTCCACCGAGAACAGCGAAGCAGCGAATCGATGACCGATTCAGACAGTCACACCGGGGGTTTCATTTTCACTCTGCAATTATTATCATCTTGTTCAATTAAAAAAATAAATAAATCGACACCAGCAGAAAACAAGTAGGTCCACCCACCTCCACTGGTCTTCGCCATCACCGCCCGCTCACGTCCCGCCACGTGCCCCTCCCATCCTGTAAAGCGAAACAAGCACCTCTCACCGTTATTCAGAGAAATCCCTGTTAAACCGAAACCAAATCCTCCCCTTGTCTTCGCCCACCCCCTCCCGGGCAAACAAATTAGGAAAAAAAATAAAGGGGGGAAAGAAAGAACACCAGCGAATAGCACCAGCCGCCGATCACGCCGTCTCGCCGGGATCTGACCGCCGATGGGACCGGCCGGAACCCTAATTTCGGCAGCTTCTTTAAGCTATTAGCCCTGGCCTCTTAGAATCGGTCGCTGTTGGGAATTCTGTTGACCATTTTTCAGTTGGGGGGGAGGAGAGAGAGAGAGATGTATACGGTGCATCCACCTCAAAACCGGATTCCGGAGCGGATCCACGATTTGCGAGTCTACCAGAACTGGAAGGGCAGTAATGTAAGCTCAGAATCGTGGTCGCGATTTTTTTTGTTTTTTTGGTTTTTTCTCCTTTTGGCTTGTGTAGTGCTCCGTGTGCAGGTGGTTGTTCTGAATGTCATGTCTATAGAATTCGTGTGCGATTGATTAGATGTGGTTTGATGAACTGCGCGCATGTGGCGTCGTTCATTTCTTTTTGACTGCGGAGCTTGTGCATAGTCTTGTTGGAAGACGTTGAGGTTGCGTTGTATGAAGATTTCTCACCTGGATCCTGGGTGTCGTGCTTCTGGTTTATTTGAAGTATTTTGAGTGCGTGTTAGTACTTGGTCTTCCTTCTACTGGGGACTTTGGAGAGGCTATTGCATACGATTTGCTTAAGCTATACTGCTGCAGGATTTGGCAATTGTCTTGCTGGAAACTCAATTGAGAGAAGCTCACGCTTTTTTATGCCTTTTCTTATCTTCCGAATAGGTTGGAAGTTAAGTCTGTGATTGGATTCTCTTTTTCAGCCAGAGTATGTTGGACAGTCCGCATTAAGCTTTCCTTTTTGTTGGGGCTGATCCTGTGGGGACATCTGGAGTGCCTTTGTGCACCGTCCCTGGAGTGATAAATACCCATACGGTAGACATGTTCGTGTTACCAGTAAATTAATATGAATACCAATATAAAGGATGATTTTTTATCGCATTTTAGGTGTTTAGTATTCCGGGGAATGGTGTGCTGAGCATGCATCACCTAAAATTTGTGGTTTTATATGTTGCTCATTGCTGGTAAAGACGCTTAAGCATTCATACTTGAGGTTTATTTGCTTCGAGTAATGATTGGCATGAGAAGACAGGGTTGGTAAATGTACTGGTCAGATACTCAGTATCACAGGAGAATTTAGTCAAGCTATTGAATAGTTTTTCAGCTCATGTAATAAAGCTAGCAGTATTCCTATTCTGTGTTACTCTGGTTAGGTCAGGAGTTTTTTTCCGTGACGGGCATCATTATTGTACTACCTGATATGGCAATATTCAGGCTGTGATAGTATCATTTAAAGAGCACGTCGTCTTTTCAGTTACATGCAAGAGGATGAGATAACAATTATGATGTGATAACATGTTTATTCTCTGATCTCATTTGTTTCTCTCTCTTCCAGATATTTTTCCTTCAAGGAAGGCTTATATTTGGTCCAGATGTAAGGTCGCTTGGCCTTACGATATTTCTCATAGTCGCTCCTGTTGCAGTTTTCTGCATATTTGTAGCGAGGAAATTGATGGATGATTTTCCTGATCACTATGGTATATCAGTAATGGTAGTTGTGGTTGTATTTACAGTTTATGTAAGTGACTCTCTCTTTAATGTGTACATAGTCATTTTATGTTAGAAATTCTTGAAATTCTCATGGCATTTTTTGGTATTATTTACAAGGATTATTCTATTTCTGATTTTTGGGGTGAACATCCATAGATGCCAATGAATAATTATATTCGTGCTTTTATGTTGATCTGCTTAGGGTCAAAAGAATCTAACTAGCTCTCTTATCAATTGGAAAATTCTTATCAAGTCAACACTTGATGTTAATTTATCTATTCTGTGGGTGCTAGTGAACAGTTGAATGTTGATACCAAGAGTGCTTGTAAATTGATCTGCTTAGGTTGAAAAGAATGTAACTAGTTTCCTTACCATTCAGATCAATGCATCTAAAGTCAACACGTCTTGTTAATTCACCTATGCTGCTGGTGGTACTGAATGGTTGCATTTCGGTGTTACTTTTCTTGTAGCCTTCCCGCTTTGAATAACTGCTGTTGGCTTGGACTATAATTCGAACAGCCGAAAGCTGTTTCTTGCAAGCTTCCTTGATGCTTTTGCTAGGAGGCCTCCACAATTTCCTTACCATAAATTGTTATTGCAGGCTGTTTTGGAGTCATCAGACTCAAATGGTGATCCAACTTTACAAAAGGAGAACTGGTTATGAGAACCTGATAGCTTTAGGTCATTTGGTTGAATTTCTTCTATCGCTAGAAGTCTTTTTCTAGGACTGTACGGTCATATATGGAACTGGCTTTCTTGTTAGGAATGCTGCAATTCTTTTGAAATCCAACTGTAGATAGGAACTAGGCCTAATCGACGGGGTGAATCTTTCCTCGAAATTTGCAAATGTTAGCTTTTAGATAACAAAGTTATTAGTGCAATCAATTGTGCCATTTTGCTAGTTTCTTAAAGGATAAATGAGATATCGTATGCTCTTATGTACTATGGTACCTTGCTTAGATGTGTTTTCCTGCTGGTTAAACTGAAGCAACCTCTGCCATGGCTTCTTTCTTGATACGATTATCAACAATCATTATCTGACCTCACTGACAGAGATGCTTGAATATCAGGATTTAATTCTCCTCCTGCTAACTTCTGGAAGGGATCCTGGTATAATTCCACGTAATGCACACCCTCCGGAGCCAGAAGGCTTTGATGGAAGCACAGATACTGGAGCTGGCCAAACGCCACAGTTACGCTTGCCTCGTATTAAGGAAGTTGATGTCAACGGAATAACTGTGAAGATTAAATATTGTGACACTGCATGCTTTATAGGCCTCCTCGTTGTTCACATTGTTCTATCTGCAATAACTGCGTGGAACGTTTTGATCACCATTGTCCATGGGTGGGGCAGTGCATTGGTCTTGTAAGTGGTACATTTTCTCATGAGTGATCCAACCTATCATTACTTTTATTGTCTTTTTTATGCTTATTCACATTATATCGTAATGGTCGAAGTGGATATTCTTCTGATGAAGATTTATAGTTGCATTGACTTAGTTAACGCTCTATTGTGCCAAAACTTGTATTTGACTATTACCAATTTAATGCACGGGGTGTATGTAGAATGTTGGATTGTCTTATTAATTGATCCCATAGCAATCATTACATGCCCATGTTAACAATGTTTTCATAGATCAATGTAATGTACTGCAGCCTGTCACAAAGAATTTCAGGTTAAATCACTGGATATATGGGAACAAAGGGGGAACAAGGAGTGTTACATTTTCTTTTTGGTTCTTTAATTTGCACGGCCTGAAAGTATTCAAGCTCATCCTGCACTAACTGGAGCTTGTTCAATTGTTTTGACCTTGGGTCTCAATTATCTTGTGCAGCGAAATTATCGGTTCTTTCTTCATGTTTGTGTTCTCGACGACTCTCCTTTGTATATATGTCTTCGCGTTCTGCTGGGTCTACATCAGGAGAATCATGGGATCGGAGGAGACAACCGTCTGGAAAGCAATGATCAAGACCCCTGCCTCGATTGTCTTAATAATCTACACTTTCATTTCAATGTGGTTGTTGGCGGCCTCACTGCTTTCCATTTATATCTCATCAGTACAAATCAGGTTGGACTTTCTATTCACATTTGCAAATGGTCATTTCACTTCTACTTGGATTTTCTTTCGACAGAATATCCCATTTTATCTGCTATCTTGCAGACCACATATGAGAACTTCCGGTATAGGTATGATAGGCGAGCCAACCCCTACAACAGAGGAGTGGTGGAGAATTTCAAGGAGATATTCTTCACCAGCATCGCTCCATCCAAGAACAATTTTAGGGCAAAGGTACCTAGAGAACCTGTGTTACCAACACGGTCAGTTGGCGGGGGATTCATGAGTCCAAATATGGGAAAACCGGCTGAGGACATGAAATGGGCAGGAAAGCAGTGTGGGGAGATATGAATTCTGGTCTAGACCTTGGTGAAGGACAGCTCAACAGTACGGATCGCCTGAACATTAAGGATGGTGAATTAGGTGAAATGTCTCCTGAAATTAGGGCCAATGCGGAGGACACCGGAGAGCGAGTGGGGATTCATCCGAGGAGGTCCAGTTGGGGAAGGAAGAGTGGAAGCTGGGACATGTCGCCCGAGATTCTCGCTTTGTCGGCCAGAGTTGGAGAATCGAATCGGGCAACCAGCAGCAACAGCACGAAGAATGAGGAGAATCGGCATTCGTAGCATTTATAGTTTGATTAAATCGATTTTAGGATGTGGATGTGAAATATGAGGAGGCTTTGCTTTTGATGGATGGGGTGTTTTTCTTTTTTTTGGTCTTCTGTTGGTTCAGCAGCTTGCGCTCTTGTAATGGAATGTCTTGTAGGAGAGTGGGCTTTTCTTCTGTGATGGTGCTTGTATCAGATTAAACGAAATTGCAGTGTCTAATTGTTCCGTCTTAATCTGGCTCAAAAAAGATGAAAAATGTTACCGTCTTGGGCATAATTTGTTTTTTAATAGTTGGATCATTTGAAAAATATTTTCTAAAGAATGATTCTTCGTATCACTTATAAAAATGACTGAACGAAAAATATTTTAATCATCTATGAAAGTATTTAAACATAAATTATTTTAATTTTTATTCGTTAATTATTTCAGGTAACATAATCAATTGCTTTTAGGGAAAAAAGTTAACTTTAGTGGAATCGGGAAAGAGATCATAGTCCCGTCCTTCTTAGATGTTCTTTCTTGATCTCCATTTATAAATCTACATTTGCATTAGCAAAATACACTAATATTATATTTGAATAAATAAGAGTAAAAGGAAATTCTAGAAAGCGCTGGTTAATCATTCGATTTCTTGTTTATTTCAAGAAAAAAATTAATACATTTGTTATTTTGTGGGAAAACAATAATTTTCCGACTGTGTGATTGGAATTGAAAATAAAGGCAAACTTGTTTTTGGTCATTTGCAAAGTAAACTTACTTTTATTTTCCTAAAGTGACGTGCACAATTCGCAACGCGAGGACTGCATATGTTATGTCATAAATTTAAAATATGAAATTGCATCGATTTTAATATAGTAACGTATCTACTTTTATATATTGTATAAAGATATATTTTCACTCATATAGAACCCGCCATCTGGTGCTTAGGTCTCGGACCCAGCCTTGCGATACTTGGGCCCGGTTCGAGTATCAAGGATTGGGCCTCAGCCTAGCGGAGGGGAGAGACTTGGCCCAATTTCCACAGTATCCAAGCCTAGCCTTCGGGATCCCAATTGTAGGTGGTGATTTTCTCCGCCCAGCTACTAGGGACCCAAATATGGACGCTAACGACCGAGCCCGACCTCAATGGACCCGAGCTCGGACGCTCGCGACATGAGCGTGGGAGCTAGGCACAGCCATCGGGGACTTGGACTTATACTTTGTGGACCCGAGCCCGGTCGCCGGGGAATGGGGTGTGGCCTTGATGGATCTAGGCCCTAGCTCCAGTGACTTGGATGCAGGAGTTGGGTACTAGACATGATTGCCAGGGACTTGTACATGGTTGGGAGGGACATGGACATGGGGTCCATAGGCTCTCTTTCCTATTTCTTTCGGGTCGCATTTGTCTCATGAAAAACTCAAGGCTAAAGGAAAAATCCTGAAAAATGATTAGTTTTCCTCAGCTTGGTGATATGTGACCGAAAATGTCGATTTCAATCTTATGACTTTATGTCAGTTTTAAAAAAAATGAATTTTTAAATATTTTTTTTAGTTTTTCTTCTACCTCTTCAGGCGAGTTCGAGCTACGCCACAGGCGCATGTATGGGAGGCTCGAACTCATTGGCCCTCGCCTGTTGCCGGTCACTCGCTGTTGCCAAGGAAATAAAAAAAAATGAAAAAGGAAATGAAAATATAATCAAATATTAAAATATCATAATAAAAAACAAAGAAATACCAAAAATTCAAGACGAGCAATTCCCGAAAGTGCTTTCACCTGTTCAAATTGGGAAATTGACTTTCCTCATTTTATGCATGATACTTCCATTGAATGCAAAATGTTTTCAGTTGACTAGTCATTTTCGGCGCATCAAACAAGTGAAAATTAGGGAAACGAATTCCCGAAAAATGCTTTCTCTAAGATAAACACACCCTAAGTTGATTTGAAATATTTTCTTGGGGACAAAAGTATTGGGAACGCGCAACAAAAGTCCGATACATTCACTAGGAAGATTGTTAAGAGGAAGCCCAAATCCGAGCTCATCAACATATCCAATCGGACCCACTTTCATTCAAATTATGGGCCAATTTAGATATATTAACTATTCTACACCACACCAATTTTTTAATGCAGGACTTCTCTAACACGGCTCGGTTTGCTCCTCATTAATTTAGGTATCCTTCTGCACTAATAATATATCTTAACTTGAATCTCCATCAACGCCCCTTGAATCTTCATCAAGGCCCATCGAACCCACGTTGCTACATCACAATGCCTACCAATTCGAAAATCGATTCGAAAACCGCGTTGGTTACCAAATTCATTCCTTTGGGAGCAGGCCACCAATCAAGCTTTGATACCATTTATTGGGAGCGAGTGCGCACTAGAAATTCAATATCTTCACCGGAAAGATCGCCAAAAGGGAGTCTAAATCCGAGTCCGTCAATATATCCAGTTGGATCTACCCTCATTTAAAAGTTTAAGCCAATGAGTTATTGGCTAACTTGGATATATTTTAGCCGCTCTACACCACACTAATTATTTAATGTTGGGCTTTTCTAACGTAACTTACACGTGCATCCTGACAAAAAAAAAGAGAGGCCGTTAATTATCGGTGACGGTGGACTAGCTCCGTCCATATGCAATGCACGGATCACACGCCGGGGACTTGTCCGATTGTTTCGTCTGTGGTAGACATTACAACGTACCATCTGGATTGTGACCAAGAAGAACAAGCACACATCTGGATTGTGATTCGAAGAAGAACAAGATAACACTCGCTTGGATTCCTTATGATGATTCGAACTTTTTCGTGCTTCTCCTCATTTGATAATTAATAGGGGCGGGAATCATTTGATAATCTTCATTAGCCAATAGTTTCGTCATTGCGGATTGCTTCCTCCTACGACCAGTGGGACAGCTCATTTCCCTTGCCTCTTAATTAAAATTGCTCCTCCTCGGCCTGTTGATGATTGACCTAATCGACTGCTCTGAGGAGCTGTGAAGAAAGGTTAGGGCGAACCGGTTGCGACTTCGAATAATCGCAAGGAGATACATACTTTCCCATGATCAACGAGAAAACTCGTATGACAATAAATTGCAGGACAATCGAAGGACAAGTGACGAAGACGACGACGACGACAACGACGACGACAACAAAAAAAAGCCATTGATTATTCATTCATTCCAACTCAGTCTTGCGTCGAGCTTGTTATGGTAATAGATCGCCTCTTTGGAGGCACATCCCTCGACCATTCATATGTAAATTTCGTCTTACAAAAAGATTACGACCAATCGTAGTCTCTTCTCCTCCTCCTCCTCCTCCTCCTTCGCCGTTTTTTGTTGGCTATCCACTTCTGATAACAAATTTGACTTAATCTTTCGTATTGTACAAGGTATACTTTTCCCAATTCGCCAAACCAAAAGGGCATAGACTCGTCAACGCTGCTTTATCACACGTTTTTCCGACTTTCGCGAAGCTTCAACATAGTCCCGTCAGGCCTGCCGGCTGCCATTATCAATATCCTGGCCAGGATCGCAAAGTCCATGTCCTAAATGTTGTAGGAAATTAAAAAGCCTTCCAGAGGTCCAAAATTAGTCAGACATGCTTGTTCATGTTGTCCGCGACGGAGGGGGTGGAAAACGTGGATCCACGTTAGCTCGGCGGGGAAAATCCTTTCGTTCAAATACGATTCGTCCAAAGACAGAGCAGAATCGAATGGGCTGGCCAGACAGCTGCGTAGCTGGGAGTAGATCTACCTAAATATATAGATATAAATTATTAAAATACCTTTTAGTAATTAGTTATTCCGAGCGATACCTACGATTAATCTTTAAAAAAAATGTGTTTTAAATCGTTCGTTTTTCGCAAATAAACGGAGCGCCAATGAAAGCCCTCGTCCAAATCCAACTTCATCTGGTAGGCTCTTGCTTGCCATGCGAAAAATATGAAAAGGGAAAGCAAATTGAAACTCACGTTAAGTCGGTGCACTAGATCTTTACGAAATGTGTTGTCGCGACCCGAAAGAATTTTATTTTTTTCGATCGGGTTATGGATTACCAGATTAATTAATTAAATTAACTAACCTAGTTCGAGCTCTCCCAAGCCCTACCAAATCGCAACTTGGTTTTTATTTAAATGATTTTTAATTTCGGAGTCGCCACTAATCGTTTTTGGTAGGTCGATTAGAAACCTAAATAATTAGTGGGAGAACTAATTATTTCTGCAACCAGAGAAAATGAGTTCGGGGACTTGGTTACGCTAGATTACTCTAACGCCCTTTCGGTACCATTTCATGAAAACTCATTTGGGATGATTGGGAAAAGTTTGGGTCAAACTGACCAGAAGGGCAAATGGTCATTTTTTAAGGCTCGGGAAGTGAAGATAGGTCAAACCAGTTGAATGTGGTCATTCCTTATTTTTCACGATTTTGAGAAATTTTCTGAACCTTTTGGAGACAATTTGCCCGTGAGGGACAAAATGGTCATTTAATGAAGAACTGGGGATCAAAGTCACAAATATGGGTCTGACCAGTCAAAATGACCGTTTCCATTTTCTACAATTTTTGAGAATTTTTTGAATTTTTGGAGACAATTTGCCCATAAGGGACAATCGTCATTTCTAAAAATTAGAGGGGCAAAATTGCCGAAAGTAGGATAGACTAGTTAAAATAGCCTATTTCCTAATTTTTAAGACTTTTTGACAAATTTTTGGAGTTTTTCTGATTATTATTATTATTATTATTATTATTATTATTATTATTATTATTATTATTATTATATTTTATCTTTTTATTATGTTACCCTTCTCTCCAGTCATCTTTTCTCACGACCACTCCTCCACAAGACCTCACTGAAGCCGCTCCCTCAATGACGTATGCATAGAGACATTGATAGTAAAAATAAAATTTCTCTCTCTCTCTTTTTTATATATATTTTTTTATTTGACCTCCGACCGCCAAAACCAACGACTAATGCCTCTCGAGCCCCTTCTACAACCTACCGCTATAGCATAAATAATAAGGGCTAGATGACTTACCCGAACAGCCATGAACCAGGCCCAATATCCTATGTCGATCGTTGAGCGCAATTCTGGATGAGGCTCAGACTGGATTGCAGTCCTACGAGAGTCTAGCTACTGATTTCCCATATAGCAACAGAGTTCTGGCCGTGGAGTGGAGATGGGCTCTCGAATTTCCATTATGGGCCTTTGCGTTCTCGACCCTCGGGCTAACCCCGCTGTGTCTCCCTTGAATGGCTAATTGGTCTCGGCATGCTCACCTTCATATTCTTTGGATGCCACGCATCACCACCGGGAACAAACACTCTTTTACACATATCTCCCAGCTCATTGTACTTTCGTTCTACTTCTTTCTTCATCTCATTTGGAAGGAGCTTATCCCAAGAAAGCAAGTCCTCTAAAACCTACTCACATTCCCTGGCATCCATCAAGTGACCATGGCTGACCGCCTTAGTAATCACCTCGTCCCATTCCATGTCAGACCTCTTGAAGTACTCATCTGTCACCATTCTCTTCTTCAGAAGACATATGTGGAGACATAAGCTTGCTTGGAGAAGACTGCACTCGGATCAACAGAAAGATGCTGAGCCTCTATAGACAGAGATCTATGTATATACCGCTTGGGCAATCGCGGCGACGAGCACGCCACATCGTCGCAACCGGCTGATGAGTTGTGTCCTTCCCATAACCCTGCAGAGGATGGGCCTGCTCCAATTGCTTCGTCTTTGAAAGAGAACCACCTGCTTCCTCCGGATGAGCGAGTTGAGCGTCGACCACTTCCTAACATTGACCTCTCGACAAGCACGAACTCGGGCAACCCATCGAAGGGGCAGTCTTCCGTCCTCACGCTGCTCTTGACGAACTCGGCAGTTGGATAACGGGGGTGACTTGGTCGAGCGTTTCATATCTCGGACGAAATTACTGAACCAACTCCTCGGTGTGACCATCAATGAGATTAGCGAAGAGCAACCTTAACGAGGCTCCATGTGATTTGTCGTGGACTAAACCACCGCTGCAGCTGATGTGAGAAGCCTCGAACAGATCGTTGGACAATCGAAGAGCTGGCTGATGATCAGGCTAATCCCGAGAGCAAGTGCAACCGAGAAGAGAATCTCCAGCGAAGCAGCACAGAGAAGACCACGATAAAAGCTTCAGCATTGGCGTCGGAGAGTGTAAACCGCAACAAGGAATCTGAATTCCACAAACCCTCCCAATTTTTCGTCTTCTGAAAAATAGAGAGAGAGCTGCCCCCCCCCCCCCCCCTCGATCTCTTCCTTCCCTGGCCTCTATTTTTTTTCATTTCTTCTGAGTCCCTCTTTTCTTCATGCACGTATGCGTGTATGTACACGTGCATGTTTGCATGTTTGCCATGCACATATGCACGGCTGCACAGACCGAGCGCAAATGCTGTGGATCCGTATCATTGAAAAGGAGAAGCAAAGTATCTATGAATCCTGCTTCCTGCATGTCTGAACATCTAGTTGATGGTTGTAGAAGAAGAATGGACTTTCTGGTTGTGCTTGCGGCGTCGAAGCAGGTTCTGCCTTTAGAGCGCTTGAAGATGTTTTCTTTGAATTTCAAAGGAAGCTTCCAACAATGACATGCAGACTTCACAGCATATTTGCGGTCTTTGGAGCGACGAGTCTTGCGCGAGCTATAGAACTTTGCACCCATGGGTAGCTTCAACTACTGCGGACCCGCTTTTTCCTTTAACCTAGAGAAATCTCTAGATTCAGTCCGACCCAGGACGAAGAAACCCTTAGCTGATGAGCTAGAGAACCCGCGTGACCCTCGGATTTGACAAGAAATTACTACCCCTCATGGTCACAAGTGAAGCACGCACATACTTCAGACGGAGTCAAAGTTGCAGCTTCACTTTTCGCACTTGCTATTGGATTTTTATATGGTTTCTGCTCAAATTGCGGAGTTGAGCCGAGTAATCTGATTGGGGATGGTGTCCCGGATGAGATTGTTGCTGAGGTCGAGGAATCTTGAGGTGTTTGTCATCAAAAATGGCTCCAGCAGCTGCTTCTATATCCTCTTTGGCATATTGATCTTCAACAACTTGACAGACTCACAAGTGGCGTTTTGCCGTGGAGCTTCAAAGCGACCTACAAAGAGCAGAAGCTGATGGAAGACTTTTGTAGACCTGGGCTCGAGGACTCCACAGACGAACCTTTGGCTAGAGATTGGGCATCGAGGAACTTTGAATATGAGCAAACCCTCGAAAAATGTGGCTCGTTTCTCCTTTTCATACAACGATATTTTCACGAGAGTCTTAACCGAGGCACAGGAGCTCTTCTCTATGTATGGGACGAGATAGAGACCCACTCAGAGCGTGAATCTTCTCTCTTGCTGGTCGTTTCTTCTTGGATCGTCGAGCTTCCTTTCGACCGGTTCTGTCGTGACGAGATGCTAGACGGCGATCAGGCGCTTGGGATTTGTTGACGACATGGCGTCTCACGGCAGTGATTCGTTGTCGATGGCTCTCAGCCCCAGAGACCTGGATGTGTTTTACATGCCTCCCCTAATCGTCCTGTCTTCCACCTGTCCAGGTCTTCTCCTTCGGTATCATAACACTTTGACCTTCTTTTTCCTTGCTAATCAAGATGTTCCCCGAGTGCCTCTGTTCTGGTATCCAGCGCACTCCACTTTTGGTGCCTTTTTTGCTGTTTCTCTCTTTTCTCTTTGTTTAATCTTTTTCGGTGGTCATACGCAGAGATAATCCTGAGCTGCCGTTCCTAGCTGAAAGTTTGGTGAGATTCTCCACCTTCCACGTTCCCACCAGATCTTCCAAGATGTCGGCGTGGTCCTTGGCTGTCCATTCGTCGAGTTGCTTGCAATTGCTGATGAATTAGTTTTATTCCAAGTGTTGGCTGAAACATCGTAGCAGTACACTTCATTATGGCCTCCTCAGGCTAATCACAACCTCCCATAAAGTACATCTCCTTCTCCAACGCTTCAAACTCATTACAGCCACGTTGTCCAACTCATTTGCAAGGCACCATCACTCTTCTTGTCTACTTCAGATTGAATATATCCAGAATGCTTGTTTTCAAGCTTCATTAGGTCACCTCGCAATTTCATTTGAATTCGCCGCCACCGTAGACATCGAGAAGCTCCAGAATAGATGCTAAAAATGCGTGTTCGAGCCTGAATTTTCTGATGATGAGCGGATCTTCTCCTAGAAACACATGATTGAAAGATGGAATTCCAAGCCGCGTTTGTGGTCTAGGAATGGCTTTCGGAGCAATTTTCTACATTTGTCTTCAAATAGTCCAATCACTTGCCTCTCACCACTTAGCATGTGATCCAATTGCACGAGCTTGTGTGGTAAAGCTTGTCTTCTTCGGCATATATTCTGACCGCTGAACGAAACTCCAGCAAGGAGTTCATTGAATTGCAAAAGCGGATGCTTCATAGCAGTTTCTCAATATGTCATACGCGGGAGATAATTCCAGGTTCCACCATGGTACTATAGCGGGATTTGGTGTAGTACTTGGGACGCTGAGACTGAGGAATACGTTGACTCTGGGTGGGTTTGGTTCAGCATTCTCAAGGGGTCTTTCAGCCCTCAAAGTCCCTTGGGAAAATGCTGAGCCATTTGGTTCAGCTTTAGGCCAGCATTTGGCCAAATGCTGGCCTGGGAATGCTGAAAGCCCAATGCTAGTAGGGACCAGTATTGGGCTTTCAGCATTTGGCCGAATGCTAAAAGAATTTTTTTTTCAAAATTAACCCCACAATGGTAAAAATTACCAAAATCCATTTGTAAAGCTATTTTTAGAAATAATATTTAATCCAAAGCCCATTTTGAAATCAGTTTTTTCCAAACGCAATTAGCATTTTCCCAAAACCCTTTAGGCTAAGGACATTTGCATTTCACCAAAGCCCATTTAAAATGTTGAACCAAACCCACCCTCTATCCTTTCGACGTTTCCCGACTCGGACTAAGTTAACGATTTGGCGATAAATGTCCTGGCAACAAAGAACAAGACGAAATAGTAGCCAAGGAAAATGAATGGACTATTAGAGGATAATGTCACAACTCTTGAAATGCAAGAATCCAAAATCACAGAGCTAAACTGAATTTTTCTATAATAAAAATTTTTTAATCTGAAAATGAGATTAACAAAGTAATTCTCGATTCCAGATCAATTTTTGCAGATTTTCTTTGGCCAAAATGAAGAGAAAGTTAAAACAAAAATACCGACTACTTATTCACATTTTCGTGGCCTCAAATGCCATTTTTTTATTAAATATCTTCCTAATTTCTAAAAAATATTAAAAATACAAAAAATATGAAAAAATATATATATATATTTTTAAATGGTTACCTAGGCTTGGCCGAGGCTTCCAAAGTTGATTTTGTAATTTTCTCATTTTTTTCTTGATTTTCTATGAATTTTTTTTAAAAAATAAAAATATAGAAAAATGCTGAAAATATGGAAAATCATTTTTTGGTCAAAATTGATTCCCTAGGCTTGGCCAAGGTCTCCAAAGTTGATTTTTCAATTTATGAATTTTTATGGATTTTCTATTGATTTTAAAAGAGAAAAAGTGATTAAAATTAGGTGTCAACAAGAACAAATTTCTCTAAGGCTTCACTTTTGCTTTTAAGCAAATACACATAGCAGTATTTTGTACTATCATCGATAAAGGTAATAAAATATTTATTACCGCCTCTTGTTTGTATGAATTTCAAATCACAAACATCACTATAAATTAATTCAAGGGGTTCGGTGTTCCTTTCAACTGATTGAAACGATGATCTCGTTAATTTTGCCTCAACACAAATTTCACATTTATGTTTTGAATCAATTTGAAATGAGGGAATATGTTCCAAGTTAATTAATCTACACAGTGTATCATAATTAACATGTCCTAGTCTACCATGCCATAAATTGGAAGACTCAAGCAAGTAAACAGAAGACTTATTATCTTTATTGATAATGGTCATAACATTGAGCTTGAAAAGCCCATCAGATACATAGCCCCTCCCCACATACATTCCAAATTTGGACAAAATCACTTTGTCTGACTCGAACACCATACGGAATCCATGTTTGTTTAACAGAGATTCGGAGACCAGGTTCTTTCGGATTTCCAGCACATAGAGGACATTGTTCAAAGTCAGTTCCTTTCCGGATGTCATCTTCAGCAACACCTTCCGTTGACCTTCGACAACAGACGAGGTAGAGTTCCCCATGAAAACTTTCTCCCCATTCATTGGTTCGAAAGTTGAGAACAAATCCTTATTCGAGCATACGTGCCTAGTGGCACCAGTGTCAATCCACCATTCCTTGGGATTTGACCCAACCAGGTTCACTTCAGAACCATTGCAGAGAGGTTTATGTCAGACATGTCTCGAGTGATGTTGTTCACCATGTTTGTCTCATGATTCTTCATCTTAGGAAGTCTGCATTCCACCGATCTGTGACCCATCTTGCCATAGTTAAAGCATTTTCCTTGAAACTTGTTCTTGGAGACTTCTCCTTTTGGTCCCAACCTTGGCTTGACAATCTTCTTGTTCTTGTGGCCTTGCCTATGCTCCACAACATTTGCCTTAGCCACAGAAGGATTGAACCTTTTCCGTTTAGAACCTTTGTTATCTTCTTCGATTCGAAGTCTAACAATCAGTTCTTCCAGGTTCATTTTCTTTCGCTTGTGCTTGAGGTAGTTCTTGAAATCCTTCCACCCAGAAGGTAGCTTTTCGATAATCGCAGCTACTTGGAAGGTTTCACTCAGGATCATTCCCTCAGCCTGAATCTCATGCAAGATCACTTGGATCTCTTGCACTTGACTAATCACTGTTTTGGAATCGACCATCTTATAAACAAGGAATCGATCGCACAAATTCTTTGCTCCGGCATCTTCTGTTTTATATTTCCGGTCCAAGGATTCCCACAGCTCCTTTACCGTTTTAATTGTACAATAGACATTGTACAATGAGTCATGCAAACCGTTCATGACATAGTTCCTACATAGGAAGTCGGAGTGCTTCCAAGCCTCAACAGCGTTGAAGACTTGCTTATCCGTTTCTCCTTCGGATAGCTTAGGAGCTTCCTCAGTCAAGAATCTCGCAAGATTCAATATTGTTAAGTAAAACAACATTTTTTGTTGCCACATTTAAAATTCGATCCATCGAATTTTCAGGTTTCTCGCCATGGTTGACGGAAACCGCAGCAGGGGCAGAGGCAGAGGATTGGGCTGAGAGAGCAGGGGGCGGAGGGTTGGCCGATGTTGTCAGCAACCACATCAAGCACTTCTTTTCCGGTAGCCATTTCGAATTGAAATCAGAGTCGAATCGAAATTGAAATCCGAATCTGTTTTAAGATTGTTAGCAGAATTCAAAATGGCATTAATATAACAAAAACAATATATAAAATAAAGGAAGTGGAATTGGATATACCAATTTTTTACGAAAGAAATATAGGCAAATATAATCGACACAAAATGAAAACCAAGGCCTGTGTATCACACAGTTCCAAAAACAGATTCGTTCCCCTCACGGCACTAGCTGAGGTTTCGTGAATGTCTGTCTCCCAGGATACAACGGCACGTAGCAAAGAAGCGAAAAACAACACTCCCGAGCCCTCGGCGAAACTTGAACAAACCCGAGCGAACACTTTCGGAAAAAACCACGAAAGAGAGGAGAGAAAGAATTCGGAAAACTTCGTGTATGCAATGAGAGAAGAGAGAGATAGCTCTGGGAATTTGTCGCGAGGCCCTCTTTTCGATCCGGCATTCGCGTACGCAGGCGTGCGCTCGCGCCCAAATTTCTGATCGTCGCGGCTTGGGATTTGCCACCCCCGCGCCTGCGCGCGAGGATAGTTCGTGAAACGAAGTTTACCCTCCAAAAGAGTGTAATTCCATATAAACACAACAAAAAGCCTTTTTCTTCTTCTATCTGTGTGAAAGTGTTTTCCACTTCCCACTTTCAACTCCAAAAGTGCACTTGAGAAAATTGTGGTTGTGTCCCCTGAGAAACAATTTTCTATTCACCCATATTTCCCAACAGTTGGGACCGATTCAGGATAGCAACAAGCGGACGCGGGAACAACAATGAAAGTATTATCGGTCGGTGGGGGGCTGTCCGTTGCGCAACAGCAACGTCACTCGCGGCACGCCGCTAGTCGGCCGACGATGAAGTACGAGTGGGGACCGCCAGGAGAGACGCGAGGCACCGGGGACGATGAGGGACGCCAATGTCGAACTCCCAGAGAAAAGAGGACACGGGATCGTCGTGGAGTCGAGAGGGAGTGTTCTCCGTGTCTTCTCTTGGAATTTTGTGGCGTCTACTCTCAAGCCTTATGTTTTCTATTCTTTTTTAATGGGTGTTCCCCCTTTCTTCTCTCAGCACTCAATTATGTTTGTCTCCCTCTCAATGGGGAAGCACCGGAGTTTTCCTTCATGGCTCGCCTCTCTCTCTTCTGAGATTCTAATTAGGGTACGATCGCAACCATTTTCTTCTTGGACTATATTTTTACGAGACATAGAAAACTATTTCATTCTTTGTACGAGTTTTTGAGTCTAGAATGCCTTAATAAGGATATAAAATTTCTATTCCCTGAACAGAAATTTATTGCTAATAACACCATACAATTTCTATGGTTGCTGGTTGCTGGGTCTAATGGTAATAGGCACCAACAGATGAGAGAGGGAGATGTTAGAGAGAGAAAGAGGTAAAGTAAGAGAAGAATTCTTATGCTTTTCTAGAATAGAAAAAATAGAAAAATTTCTCTTTCTTATTTGTATTCCAAGCTATTCTGAACAAAAAATTATTCTAAAAATAGAAAAATAAAATTACATCACCAAATGAATGTTATTCAAATTGTTCCCCGAAACAAAAAAATAAAAAAATGTAAATAAAACTGTTGTCATGCGCATCCTGAGTTGCCATGAATTGTGAATGAATTCTGAGCTCCCTATGACATTAGAGCCACCTATTTATAAATTAAGCTAGGGTTCTTGCTCTTTAATCAATTATGGGTCTTAATTTAGGCATTGTCAATAAAATGGGTTGAATTAAATTAACTAAGGCTCAAATAGGGACACCTCCCACTAATGAGTTTCGGCCACACATTCTCCAGTTGGAATTGGCCGGATTTTGCTGTTTTGTGGGCTTAGTCTGATTAATTAAGCTCATAACAATTACCATTGGTCCAAATTAAAATGCAAATTACGATACCTCAAACTATATGCAAATTAATATTATGTTTAGGGTAGAGATCCGTCCCTACTTTTCTATGCAATGAATTTTTAAATGATTAATAAAAATTTATGCATCGCACTAGAGCCGTCACTAGGGTCAAAAAGACCCATATTTGACCCATATTTTGTATAAATGGGTCTATATGGGTCATTAACAGTTTAAAGGACGCACTAAAAATGGGTTCCAAAAGGTTTGAAGTGAAATTAAATGGGTTCAAATTTGACGGCCACGCATGAAACACATTTTCGACCCATATTGGACCCATTTTCGACCATAAACTCTCACAAATAGTACAAATGGACCTAGAGCCTGTCCGTGTTTCACGGAAAAGGTGGATACTTTCGGAAATCATTTTTGGAAGTCATTTTCAAGAAAATAATAATATTTTTCGATGTTTGATTAATACTAAAAATAAACTGGAAAACACTTTTCGTCGTTTGTACGGATTGATTTTTCGGGGGACCGACGGTGGTGGCAGCGGAGAAAATTGGACGCACACACGGAGGGTGACCAGGGTGGCTGACGGGAGACAGCGTGACAGGATGAGGAGAACGAACGAGGAGAAAAGAGGCAAGCCGCGGCGAGGGGCCGAGGCGACATAGGCAGGCCAGAGGAGACCCGGCCGAGGCGACCTCCGGACGGAATACCGCAGGAGGCCGGGCGACGGCCGCGAGCCAAGCAGGCACGGCCGAAGGAGAAGGCACGAGGCCACGACGGACGGCCTCGGCGACTGGCCGAGGCCAACCTCCGGCCGGCCGCGGAGACCGACCTCGAGACCGACTCGGCCACCTCCGGCCGAGGCCACCTCCGGCCGGCCGCGGAGACGGCCGAGGCCACCCCGGCCGGCCGCGGAGACCTCGGTGACACGGGCCGAGGCCACCGCAGGCGGCCGGGGCGACGGCGGCCGGCACCGGCGGTTGACCCACGACCATGTCCGGCGGCAGCAACCATCAGTGGCGACCCGTCGCCGCCAACCACCGCCGCTCGCCGTGACTGGAGAAAAATGAAAGAAAAAATGAAAGCAAAATAAAATAGGTTAAATTAGTTATATAATTTTTCTTAAAATATTAGTGTGATTTGGCAATATGGGTCAAAATGGGTCAGGTCGGGTATGGGTTGGTTACGGGTTGGGTCGGGTATGGGTTATTGAATATGGGTCAAAATGGGTTAGACGGGTCAATATGGGTCGGACCATATTCGACCCGACCCAAACCCGACCCGACCCACCCATTTGACACCTCTAATCGCCACATGGATGGAAACATAGTTACCTTTGCGATTATACGGCAACAAATCGTTTTAATGCCCGTTGATGCCACAAAGAGTTCGTCACTTTTTGCATGAGCAACAGAGACCGTTATTAACCGCGAAAAGATTTGCTTTGTTGCCTTTTAATTTTAGACACAAACTAAGAAACACTGTCAAGTAAATGAGAAAAACTACTACTAGTACTATTAATAATACCCCCATTTGGGATAATTTTTTTTTTCTATCTGCAGTAAAAACTTATTACTTTGACTTTTTCTCTACTTTCTGAAAACGAATCAATAATACAATTCAGTATTTCATATTAAATATTTTGGAAATTTTCAATATTTCATGATAAATAAAAGTCAAAGAGATAATGACGTAATTTTTTTTTAAATGTAAAAAACGAACCAATTGTACCCTTCGAGATTTCATAAACAAACCAATTGTGTACTTCAGTATTTGATATTTCGATATTTTCAAATACTTCATGACGAGGTTTGACGAAGTTTGATTGTAACCAAGTGCAACAATGACTTTTAATGGTATGGTTATGATAGTGTACGAAGAATTACCGATTTACGTGTTTCTCTCTATATCTACGTATGCGAGATTGTGAGTTGGATTTTCTTGCTGGATCCGTTTTATCCCCGAATATTAAGTAAATGTTAGAGATGGAAATTAACGAAGTTACTTGTCTTCTCAAAGTTTCTCTATTTTAACATAGGCATGGATAGGAGTTGGATGTCGTTAGCAGATACATCATACATTTTGCCTCGAATATCAAGCAGTATTGACTCGTTCACTATACATGTAATTCGTCATGCTATATTCTTATGCCGTTTTCATTACCCGTGTCATGTTTCTTTGTGCGAGTCATGTTCGAGATTCACGTCACACTTGCATGTCGGGTTAAATCATTGTGTACTAGGTCACCATGTCTTCACATTGCATTTGACTTTTATTAAGTTGGATTCGGTTGCCACTTCTCGATTTTGGTTTCTCTCGTGTCATATTCAATGTCTCATTTAATGTCACACGTCACATATTTTAAAGTGCACGGTCGCATGCAATGGGGTCACCCGTGGTGCAAGATGATGCTGTACCTCCGTTTGATTGCGTATCTGTTAAGATTTAATTTATCATACCCTTTTTAACTGAATTAAATAAAAATGCATGATAAATGAGGATTAGGGGTTAATCGAAGAGTTGTGGTACCGAAAGGGTGTCCTGAAAAGTTAATTTAAGCTTGCCAACAAAAGAACATTTTATTGCAAATTAAACTCGATTGTTGCTAAGTAACTAAAATTGGACATCACTAGCTCGTCCTGGGGTTGATCCGTGCCCTTCACCAGGTGGGCTTGGTCCCGATGAATCTATTACTCGCGCATCACTAGCTTGTCCCGGGTTGATCCGTGCCCTTCACCGGGTGGGCTTGGTCCTGACGAGCCTGCTATTTGGGAATAACTGGCTTGTCCCGGGGTTGATCCATGCCCTTCACCGGGTGGGCTTGGTCCCGACGAATCTATTACTCGGGCATCACTGGCTTGTCCCGGGGTTGATCCGTGCCCTTCACCGGGTGGGCTTGGTCCCGACGAATCTATTACTCGAGCATCACTGGCTTGTCCCGGGGTTGATCCGTGCCCTTCACCAGGTGGGCTTGGTCCTGACGAGCCTGCTACTCGGGCATCACTGGCTTGTCCCGGGGTTGATCCGTGCCCTTCACCAGGTGGGCTTGGTCCTGGCGAGTATACTACTTGGGCATTAGTGGCTTGTCCTGGGGTTGATCCATGCCCTTCGCCAGGTGGGCTTGGTCCCGATGAGTCTGCTACTCCGCCATTGATGGGTCCAAGGGATGACCCATCAAAGAACCCTCCGTTATCCACTCCAACAGGAGCTTTCTTCTCCAATACATCGAAGGGTCGAGCTTCAGATTCAATTAAAATGGCGTTGAGCAATGCCAGGACCAAGAAAATGTGGAGGGCCCTCATTACGCTCCTCATGTTCAACGAAATTGCTTACACAGGCAAAAAGCTGACTTTAAGTTGTGTCAAGTGAGTTGATCTCTATGGTTTAGTGCAGTTTGGTAATAAAAGAGAGGTCATTTATAGTGGGTACAAAGCACCATAGAAGGCAAGATGCTCAAAATGGACAATCAATGAAATTAAGAAGGAAATCAGATTGTATGACAACAATTTAATTTTATGCAAATTTTGTGTTCCGAATCTTGTATGGTAGTAATTAGGAAGGTGGTGATAAGAGTTTTGGTTGACCGGCTCTTTGTGATGTTTCCGGATTTTCTCGTTCTCTTCTTGATTTGTTTCCTTCATAGGACTGGCAAAACGCCACAAAGGGCAATCTATTGCATTATTTGGTAGGGAATGGATTCGAGTTTCATGGGATGAGTAAAGTTAATTTAAGTTTATAATACACGAGATACTTGATATAATAGAAACGATAACCTAAGAGGGCCGTTGCTCTCAAAAAAGGGGATGGTGCTTTCTCCGCCTTTAATTTTTAAAGGAAACCTGTTAAGTTGGAATGAAAAAATCACTTATTGGGGTTTCCTTTAATCCCGCTTTCAGAGTCTCTAAATGTGAATTTAATAAGCCAAAAGGGAAGTCCCAATCAAGTGAGCTCAAAGCTCAAGCGGCCTCAAGTTTTGTGGCTCTAATAGATCTAGCAGAGCAGAAAGGCACCAAAACTGCTAAAATTTGTGTATGGTGCTCATTTTGATGCCAAAATTTTTCACTTATTCACTTAAGTGACATATCTGAGTAAAAATGATTATTTAAGTGCCAATGTTGAGAGATTTTGGCCAAATTGATTACATGATATTTATTATTAATTTTTTAATATTACATGGCAATTTTTTTTAAAAGTCAGTGCACGTGGACTCCACATGGAATTTTTTTTAAAAAATTATTCTACATCGATTGCTTTTTTATTTTTATTTTAAAAAATACATTAAATTAAAAAAAGAAAGATAAAAAACTATTTTAAAAGTTAAAAAAAAGAAAAGAAAGGGCCTTGCACAATGGTGAGGACTTGCATAGCCCTCGCCGCTACCGCCCCACCATTGCTGGCATCACTTGCTGGTTGCAGGTGAGGGTGAGGCGTTCTTGTTGTCAGTGGGGTCGCCGGCCACCAGCTAGAAAGACACCAAAAGTGATAAAATTTGTGCATGACGCTTATTTTGGTACTAAAATTTTTCACTCACTTACCTAAGTGTTAAATCGAAGAAAAAAAATTACTTAAGTGCGAATGGCGAGAGATTCTAGCCAAATTGATTACATGACATTTATTATTAATTTTTTAATATTACGTGGCAATTATATTTAAAAAGTCTGTGCACATGGACTCTACATGGAATATATATATTTTTAAAATTTAGTCTACATGGACTGCTTTTTTTAAAAAAAATATATAAAAAGATTAAATTTCAAAATATAATCTAAAAAGCTAATTTTTTTTAAAAAAAAAAAGTCAAAGAAAGAAAGGGCCTTGCACAACAGTGAGGACTAGCACAAACCTCACCCTTGCTGTCCCACCATCATCGGTGACCCCTGCCGGTTTGCAGGTGAGGGCGAGGCCTGGCTATCGAAGGGTGAGATCGGCCTCCCCTAGCCATAGTGTGGCCACCCATGCCTAGTGATGACTAGGCCTTGCGACCATGGTGAGGCCTTGCTTGCTATTGGTGGGGTTACTTGCCATTGGCTAGAGCTTGGTGAGACCAGTTAGCCATTATCGGGGATGGTGGAGCGGCGGTTGTGCAAGCCCTCACCACTCAACCCTACCCTTTCTTTTTCTTTTTGATTTTTTTAGTTTTTATCTTAATTTTAATTATTTTTAACTTTTAGTTTTTTTTTTACTGTTGACTGGGATCCTCTGGCGAGCCACGTATGATTAGGTTATTAATAAAAAAAATTCCATGTAAGATTTTTGGCAAAACTCACTGGAGTTGACACTCAATTAAACGTTTTTCAAAAAAATTGACATTTAAGTGATCCGAAAAAATTGGCATCAAAGTAAGCGCCCTACAAAAACTTTGACACTGGACATGACCATTGCAAGCATTGTGACCGAAAAGATTGCGGCCATGGCTGCCTCAATTGTCCTGGCTGTCGCGAGTTCAATTTGAGCGGACGGAGCCACAACCTGAAGTGTCTATACCGTCTACAAGCTTTGAGTTGAAAGAACCACGGTTGTTGCAAGTTTAGAGCTTTGAGCTCGCTGCTATGGCGGCCGCGATTGACCCCATCTCTCTTTCTCAATTTTTATTTATGTTATTTGATATGGCGCCTATTTTAGCGTCACATAATAATATAGAGCGAGTTATAGAATGACACGTGTATTCCCGAGTATGTGTCAGCAATTCTGCACTCTATGTCAACAAAAATCGACCTGAGAGACTCAAGCTATAATGGAAGGAGCAGCGGTAACATATTCATTAAAAGACAAAACCTTTCTTTCATGACATTTTCTGTAATCGATTTGCCTGCCTCTCACAATTGGAACTTGGGGTCAAAATAGTGCCTTTATAAATTCAGTATAACCGCACCGTCATCCTGGAGAGATTCTTGGAATGTGATCGATGCAATTAGAGCTATCTTCGTTAGACCTCAGTGAAAGGACGTAATGCATAGGAGGAACAAAGCAGCAATCCAGAAAGAGAAGGGACAAATATGGTGGCAAAGGACAAGGGAAAGGGCAAGAGGGGCATCACAGATACCCTCCTCAAGAAAAAAACTAAGAATGTGGTGCACATGACGACACTTTATGAAGAGCTTCGTGCCTTCATAGGATTACTCTACAAATAGGCATGATGAAATTAGATCTGAAATTGCAGAATTTGAATAGAGCAAAAGACCAAAAGGATTGAACGAAAATGAGCATGCCGCATGTTCTTGCCATACCTTACCCTGAACAAGGCCATGTTGTTCCTCTCATCGAGGTGTCAAAATGCCTAGTCGAACATGGATTTAGAGTTACATTTGGGAACATGGACTTCATTCACCAAAGGGTCGTCGATGCTCTTGCGCGCAAGGATTTACTTGGAGATAAAATCCATTTGGTTTCCATCCCCGACGGGTTGGGGCCAAGTGAAGATAGGATCGATTTCCGAATATCGTTGGAAGCGATTTTCTGAGTCATGCCCGGAAAGCCAGAGCAACTACCATGAGCGATCAAGGAAAAGGAAGGTGCCAAAATCACCTGCATTTTTGCGGATGATAACATGGGGTGGGCTCTGGAAGTTAGTCAGAAGATGAGCATCCCTAGAGCTGCCTTCTGGCCGGGATCAGTCGCATTCTTCGCAACAGAATTTAGCATTCCAAAGCTGATCAGCGATGGAATCATCGGTCATGAACGTGAGATCGAATTTATGCAAAGAGTGCTTACTCAGCGATCTTACCTTTTTTTTATCACCACTCCAAATAAGATTAAAGGAAGAGGGTTGGGAGTTGTTTTAGTGTTTCTGAGAAAGGATGGATCGGAAAGAACTTGAAAGTAAGAATTACTTTCGAAACAATTTCCAGTTCTAATCATTCGGAAATTTATTTGCTATATTACTTCACTGTCGATAGACATAGCTAATAGGACTCCGTAAGAACATAGACGCCCCTTGTATAACCATGCTTGTCTTGACCGGCAAGAAACATCAAAATGAGCTACATTATAAGCCTAACGTTGTAATGTCCCGACATTCTATCTCTACAAATTAATTGTTCATCAAATTCTAAGCATCCGTGTATTATTCTTCAACTTGATGTATGCTATTTGCTCTTCCTTGTTCTGCCTACTTCCAGGAATTCCGATCAAGCACCAGATGATTCAATTGGCATTAGGCATGCCCACCACAAGCATGGCGCGCCTTGCTCGGGCCTGCATTGAGACTTAGCTACACAGAAGATTAATTTTAGTGTTATGTTCCGTAACAACAAATCCATGGAAGTTGCAGACTGGTTGATATGCACTCTTCCCGCAAATCGGAACTGCGGCGCTCAAGTACGCCCCCAGGATCCTGCCCGTTGCCCTCTCTTGGCAACCCACAGGCAAGAGAGCTCCGCTGGATACTTCTGGCATGAAGACTTGAACCGTTTGGAATGGCTGGACCAACAACCCCTAAGTCTGTCATCTATGTTGCTTTTGGCAGCTTCACAGTTTTCGACCCAACAAAATTCCAGGAACTGGCCTTGGCCTGGAACTCTCCAACAGGCCATTTCTGTGGGTTGTTCGTCCCGACGCCACCCAAGAGAAAGATGATGCATACCCAGAAATGTTCATAGAGAGGATTTTGGGTTGAGGGAAATTGGTTGGTTGGGGCTCCGCAGCAGAAAGTCCTGGCTCATCCTTCCATTGCTTGTTTCGTGAACCATAGTGATTGGAGCTCCACCATGGAAGGAGCGAGCAACGGCATCCCTTCTTGTGCTGGACGTATTCGCCGACCAATTCCTAAATGAGAGCTACATATGTGTTAGGCGGAGGGTCAGTTTGAGATTCGAGCGTGACAAGAGCGGGACCATAAGGAGAAGTGAAATCAAGTGCAAGGTAGATCAATTGCTCGATGATGTGAGCTTCAATAGAAGTTCTTCCGACATAAAGGAAACACTTGCCAAGGACATTGATGAAGGTGGTGAATCTCACAAAACTTCAGTGACTTCATTCAGTGGATGAAAGCTCTATGAAATATAGCCTATTGATGCATTTCAAAGACCAAAAATTGCACAATAATGTCCTATACATATGTTCATGGAGGAAATCCTATCCAGAGATTTCTGAGAAGATACTATATTATGTAGATGATCAAGATTGTATGACATTTCATGGATAAATGAAGGTGAAGAACAAACACTCACATTCACAAAACAACCACGGAGGAAGGAGACAAGAGAACTTTTCTATATTCTGTATTCACCTCAATTTACCCGCAAAAAAATGTTACAAGACACTCTATTTATAGGCTCGCACATGATACTTGAATTGACTCATAAATGACTCTTGAAGTATAAAAACTCACTTTGTTAAGACTTCTTAAAAGTGACGCTTCATAAAAACAGCTAGAAATACGAACAGTCACGATGCATGTACAAAACATATAACTAGACATCTGAATACCAAAAGACTATTGAAAATAATACTATAATATCTTGGGAGTCGAATGGACATCGACATCAATAACTTCTCATTAAATTAGTACCTTGTCCACATAAATGGTAACTCGTTTATCACAACACACTTTATGAATTTGGTTTCATTTCTAACGACTATGTAAAAATCAAAAGCGCCCCATTCAAAAAGCAAAATAGTCTTTGGATTCAAAAGATCCAACCGTCCTTGATTGCTCACTTCTCTGTACACATAATTTGAGCTTCAATCTCTACCAAGTGCTTCGTCTTACGCTATCTAAACAGATCACAAAAAAAAAAAAGAAAAAAGAGCGAGTGAAGAAATAACAGGAAAACATGCAAAATAAGAGGAAGAGCTAATTTTGACCATTTGACCCACATTGTAATATCATCTTGTAAGCTGTTCTTCTCGAAAGCTTGCCGTCACAACACGGTTCACAGCACGCACACTGTTTTCATATTGCGGACCAAATAGGAACAAGAATTGGGCTGCTTCAGGCATTACGAGATGATTCAGAGAACTTTGTCATGATCTCACGGGGTCTGCACAATGCTTCCAATGGCTTTTCCATGTGCATTGTCAGCCCTTCAGCTTCAACCATGTCGACTTCCTGTTCGCCGATCCTCTTCCACTCAAAGCATTGGATAGTGAACCCAAAGTCAAGCCCATCAGTTTATGAGCTAGCGATGCACCAGGGCATGCTCTCCTCCCCAACCCAAAAGGTAAAGCCAATGTTTTCACTTTGTCCTCACCACTTTCAAATCTTTCGGGCTTGAAGCTTGTCGGATCGGACCATCGTTCGGCGGTCTCGTGAATGGCCCAAGCATTGACTAGAACAACCGTGCCACGTGCACACTGAAGCCTCCTATTATGCAATCATCGGATGAGCAATGTGGTAGGAGAAGTGGGGCCGGTGGATATAATCGAAGTGTCTCTGAGATAATATTCAGAAGATAAGGTAGTCTTGAAAGATCTGATTCATCATATTAAACGGCTCTGGCCAATTGAGAATCGATCTCTGCTTTGCTTTTTTCAAGATGGTTGGATGGTTGAGCAAATTGGCGAATGCCCACTCCATCGTGGATGCCGATGTGTCAATCCAGCAAACAATATTGTCTGCTCATTTAAAAACATGTCAAGTCAACATCATGAATAAGCCTCATATGTCAAGGCCGGTAAGGATATAATGCCTGTCACACTACTTAATTCAAATGTAGTGTATGCATAAGACCGTAATAGGATGTATCTAAAAAAAAGGTGTTACACCTGACAGTCTGCTTGTACTGTCAGTTATTTCGAAACACATGATATCTCAATCAATAAGTGTTTTTTGCAAAATACACGATAATGATGTATATGATCTATAGTGAGATTATAACATCACCAACAATACTATTAGGGAATCATTTCCTATTCAAATACTCCTTGAGTCAGAATACATTGAATAATATTTCAGATCACTTTAATAATCAATCATGGGTGTAATACACCCCATAATGAGCTTTTATTCATGAGATTATTAAAATCAATGTGAACATTGATAAGCACGATATATAATAATGAAATATGTTAATAAAGTATTGACTACAACAACAAGATAATAGTGCTAATTCATAGTGAACATAGATTCACTATTGAGTTATATTTAATTATGGAACATTAGATAATTACATACAATATTTAATCAAGTAGTAAAAAATTACGCTTATTATATTTCTATTGTTAAAGTACAAGAGTGGTTATTTAAACTTAAATAAATGATTTTCTTAATGGTTAGGGTTAAGTTTGAAATAATCAGTCATATAAACAAAATTTAACTTATATGAAACAATTATTTGTACCACATATTATCTGATATCATTAATATATTAATTATATTATTGTATAGTGATCAATTAAGTAATTTTCAAAATATGATGTCGATAGAGCGAGAGGCAGAAAAGATACGTGGCATTTTCGAAAAGAAATTGCCAAAATGTTCATAAGTCTATTGTACAAATGCTAATTAATCTTGAACCTTTTGACAGTTTATCAAATTTGATCGGAAATTACTAACGTGCCATGGTGGGACCGACCTATTGACTTCAGCAATTTTTGCAAACTTTTGAGTTTTTGATAACTTTTTTTTATTTCGTTCTTTTCTGTTTTCATTGTGGGCTAGTGACACCTCCCCCTTGACTGGCCACAAAGAGTAACACGGACCAGTCGGATCATTGTGGCGTGTATGCCTCGAACACAAAATTCAAGATACCAAAGTATTCGAAAGAAAAGAATAAATAAAATGAAAGTAGGCAAAGCAGAGATGACAAGAAACACTGCGACGAACCCCTTATTGTATCGTCCGTAGTAAAAATCCGGATCGACGCTGGCAACGAGAGGAGGTGCCGATCAGCTTTATCTCTCTCCTCACTCTCCACTTCTTCTTCGTCCATGCTCGTCGACAATCCCTGCACAGAAAATCATCCATGGTCTCCCGAGCTCACATGCCACATTACACAAGCCTGATAACACACCAACCTGAGGCACCGGCAGAAAATCCCCTGGATACACCGTCGCCGGTACTTGAAAATCTCTCGATCCAATTAAATGAAACGCTATATTGCTTCCTCCGCGTCTCCCACGTCTTCCCGTAGTACCTCTCCCAGCACAGTGATACCCATCATACACGTGAACGTCAGCTCAGTTGAAAAGCGACTGTCAGCTCAACCCCGCGAAGCCACCGGCCGGCGCATCACCCGCCCAAGTAGTTCTGGAGGGAGCCACAATGACCTCGTCCCTCCGGTGCCGAGTCCACTCATCAAGGCGGCTTGGGGGAGAAGATTCGTGCACGAGGCGGAGTAGGTTGCTCCAAGTGCGTCGCCATATAGGAGCAGAATCGAAGGGTGTGTAGTTGAAGAATGATGTCTCGCACCAGGAGGAACGGGGGCGGTGGCGAGGACGATGTCGTTCCGGGTGAAGCATCCTCAGCGAGGAGACTGGAAAGAGAGCGCGACGAAGTGACAGGGCACCGATGCGGAAGCGAGATGAGGGGCCGTAGGTTTGGGAGAGGGACGAGGAGGGGTCCGGGGAGGGATTTGAAGTGGTGGAGGTGGCCGATGATGGGGAGAGACGGTGGGCTGGAGGTTGGTGTTTAAGGGCTTTTCTTCCGATTAACTTTTGAGTGAAGAGACCGATTCAAGAGATATTATGAATAACAGTAGCGCGTTGCTCCGCCATGCTCGTTCATTAACACGAAAACGAAACTCTGGCTATGGAGATGATATATCTTCAGTCTATAATATTGGCTCATTGTAGCGTGGCAGGTCCAAGGAAGACAAACGCTTCCCCAACAACGAAGATAGGGAGAGAACGCATACGGCTGTCTAGGCCGAGTATAGCAAGTCCTTCCAAAGAAGGGTACCCCCGACAATAAAAATCAGGACGGTATTGGGACTTTCGTGTCAAGAAAATATAGAGGGTGTCCATTGAACGTGGATTGGTCAAAGCGTGACCTAAAAAGAATTCATCTGAACTTATAGGAGTAAAATCAAGAGATTCTTGAGAAGTGAAGAAAAAGATTGTCCTCAATTGAAAGGTATGCAACAGAGATTCGACATGTTAAAAAAGTATGCATCAAGTGTGCGTCGGGTACGGACTAGCTGAAGACATCTTATGAGGTTAGTCTTTTTGGTTGAGTCTGTGTTAAATCTAGTTACGACTGGATCAACGACCGCCGGTCCCTAGTATGTATCTATCTATTCATGTCTCAAATTGGCCATTGTAGCGGGCTGGATATTCGCCTTTTTTATATTTGGGGTATCAAGAATCAGAATCAAGAAGCCTAGAATTGCCATTGATTCTATATATAATAAGTGATAAGGCTCAATTCTAGCGTGCCGGATTTGATATTATTTTCTTGGGGTTGGTCGGGGGAATAATGGGACAAAGTTGACCACAGTGTTTTACTGTTCATATATGGGCATAAGGGTCGTGACTCACGAATAGGTACGCATACTCAGATCAATGGCCAGGACAACCCTTCTGATATCTCTCTCTTCCTCCCCCCGTGCTCACAACGGGGGCCACGACACGATATCAGCAGGATGTCAAAAAGGGCCCCCAAAGTGATCTGATTAGGCGTTAGCTATTCTTGAAGTCACGAGCACCATCTTAGCATCCCAACGAAGACCAGGACCAAAAACAGTCCAAATTATTCAAAACCCCCGACCACCAAACAAAGAAAAATAAAATACAAAATAAAAAAATCCGGCCACGCTAGAATTGAGCCTATCCCATTATTATAGATTAATAAGAAGTCAAATGGCATATCTAAGGCTTCTTGATTCTGATTCTTGATAACCCCAAATAAAAAAAGGAAGAATAATCCAGCCACGCTACAAATGAGCCAATATTATAGACATGAAATAGATAGATCCATACTAGGGACCAGGCTGTGAGTCGTTGAATCGCAGTCGTAAACTATGATTTAACACAGACTCAACCAGTAGAAAAGACCTAAACACTCAATAAGAGGTCTTCAGCGATAGTCCGGTACCCGACGCACAACTTGAAGCATACCTTATTTTAACATGTCGAAACCTGTATGCCCTACCCTTTCAATTGAGGACAAATCTTTTTCTTCAACTTTCTCAAGAATACTCTTGAATTTAACGTCCTAAAGTTTAGATGAAGTTCTTTTTAGGTCACGCTTTGGACCAATCCTACGTTCAATGGACAGCCTCTATATTTTCTTGACACGAAAAGTCGCCAATACCGTCCTGAGTTTTTATTGTCGGGGGGACCCTTCCTTTGGAAGGTAACTATGGCTAAACTCGGCCTAGACAGCCGTATGCGTCTCTCCCTATCTTCGTTGTTAGGGAAGCAGTTTTAGGTCTTTCTTGGGACCTGCCACGCTACAAAGGAGCCAATATTATAGACATGAAATAGATATATCCATACTCCATAGCCGGAGTTCGTTCGTGTTAATGAAACGAGCATGGAGGAGCAAAACGCGCTACTGTTATTCATAATATCTCTTGGAATCGTCTTCTTCACTCAAAAGTTAATCGGAAGAAAAGCCAACTTAAACCACCCTCCAAGCCCACCGTCTCTCCCCATCATCGGCCACCTCCACCACTTCAAGAAGCCCGTCCACCGGACCCTCCTCGTCCTCTCCCAAACCTACGGCCCGTCATCTCCTTCCGCATCGGTGCCCGTCACTTCGTCGTCATCTCTTCCAGGTCTCTCGCTGAGGAATGCTTCACCCGGAACGACATCGTCCTCGCCAACCGCCCCCGGTTCCTCCTGGGCGAGTACATCAGCTACAACTACACCACCCTCGGATCTGCTCCCTATGGCGACCACTGGCGCAACCTACGCCGCATCGGTGCCACCGAGATCTTCTCCTCACGCCGCCTTGATGAGTGGCTCGGCATCCGGAGGGACGAGGTCAGGTGCCTCCTCCAGAAACTACTTGGGCGAGGTGATGCGCCGGCCGGTGGCTTCGCGAGGGTGGAGCTGAAGTCCGCTTTCACTGAGCTGACGTTCAACGTGATGATGAGGATCACGGCGGGGAAGAGGTACTACGGGAAGGACGTGGACGACGCGGAGAGGAGCAAAAGCGTTTCAGGAAATGATCGAGGAGATTTTCAAGTACGCGGCGACGGTGTATCCAGGGGATTTTCTGCCGGTGCTCAGGTGGATTGGTTATCAGGGGCTTTGAGAAGAGGGCATGTGAGCTCCGGAAGACCATGGATAGATTTCTGCAGGGATGGTCGACGAGCATGGGACGAAGAAGAAGGTGGAGAGTGAGGAGAAGAAGGATAAGAGCATGATCGAGCACCTCCTCTCGTTGCAGGCGTCGGATCCGGAGTTTTACACGGACGATATCATCAAGGGGTTCGCGCAGGTGTTCATTGTCTCTCTTGCTTTGCCTACTTTCATTATGATTTATTCTTTTTCTTTCGAATACTTGATCTTGAA
The DNA here is from genome assembly GCA_019149425.1 of Psidium friedrichsthalianum. Classification (NCBI taxonomy): domain Eukaryota; kingdom Viridiplantae; phylum Streptophyta; class Magnoliopsida; order Myrtales; family Myrtaceae; genus Psidium; species Psidium friedrichsthalianum. The sequence goes on from JAGVVM010003646.1 coordinate 41,603, forward strand.
TTTGTTAAGCATACCACGACAACAATGATCCGACTGTCATGTGTTAACTCTTTGTGGCCAACAAGGGGGAGGGTGATCACTAGCCCACAATGAAAAAAGAAAAGAAACGAAATAAAAAAAAGTTACAAAAACTCAAAAAAGTTGCAAAAATTGCTGAAGTCAAGGTCGGCCACCATGGCCATGTTAGTAATTTCCGATCAAATTTGATAAACCGTCAAAAGGTTCAAGATTAATTTAGCATTTGTACAATAGACTTATGAACATTTTTGGCAATTCTTTTCGAAAATGTCCACGTATCTTTTCTGCCTCTCGCTCTATCGACATCAATATTTTGAAAATTACTAATTGATCACTATACAATAATATAATTAATATATTAATGATATCAGATATATGTGGTACAAATAATTGTTTCATATAAGTTAAATTTTGTTTATTATGACTGATATATTCAAACTTAACCCTAACCATTAAGAAATCATTTATTTAAGTTTAAATAACCACTCTTGTACTTTTAACAATAGAAGTATAATAAGCGTAATTTTTTACTACTTGATTAAATATTGTATGTAATTATCTAATGTTCCATAATTAAATATAACTCAATAGTGAATCTATGTTCACTATGAATTAGCACTATTATCTTGTTGTTGTAGTCAATACTTTATTAACATATTTCATTATTATATATCGTGCTTATCAATGTTCACATTGATTTTAATAATCTCATGAATAAAAGCTCATTATGGGGTGTATTACACCCATGATTGATTATAAAGTGATCTGAAATATTATTCAATGTAATTCTGACTCAAGGAGTATTTGAATAGGAAAATGATTCCCTAATAGTATTGTTGGTGATGTTATAATCTCACTATAGATCTATACATCATTATCGTGTATTTGCAAAAAAAACACTTATTGATTGAGATATCATGTGGTTCAAATAACTGACAGTACAAGCAGACTGTCAGGGTAACACCTTTTTTTAGATACATCCTATTACGGTCTTATGCATACACTACATTTGAAATTAAGTAGTGTGACAGGCATTATATCCTTAACCGGCCTTGACATATGAGGCTTAATTCATGATGTTGACTTGACATGTTTTTAAATGAGCAGACAATATTGTTTGCTGGAATTGACACATCGGCATCCACGATGGAGTGGGCATTCGCCAATTTGCTCAAACCACCAACCATCTTGAAAAAAGCAAAAGAAGAGATCGATCTCAAATTGGCCAGAGCCGTTTAATTGATGAATCAGATCTTTCAAGACTACCTTATCTTCTGAATATTATCTCAGAGACACTTCGATTATATCCACCGGCCCCACTTCTCCTACCACATTGCTCATCCGATGATTGAATAATAGGAGGCTTCAGTGTGCCACGTGGCACGGTTGTTCTAGTCAATGCTTGGGCCATTCACAGAGACCCCGAACGATGGTCCGATCGACAAGCTTCAAGCCCGAAAGATTTGAAAGTGGTGAGGACAAAGTGAAAACATTGGCTTTACCTTTTGGGTTGGGGAGGAGAGCATGCCCTGGTGCATCGCTAGCTCATAAACTGATGGGCTTGACTTTGGGTTCACTAGTCCAATGCTTTGAGTGGAAGAGGATGGCGAACAGGAAGTCGACATGGTTGAAGCTGAAGGGCTGACAATGCACATGGAAAAGCCATTGGAAGCATTGTGCAGACCCCGTGAGATCATGGACAAAGTTCTCTGAATCATCTCGTAATGCCTGAAAGCAGCCCAATTCTTGTTCCTAATTTGGTCCGCAATATGAAAACAGTGTGCGTGCTGTGAACCGTGTCGTGACGGCAAGCTTTCGAGAAGAACAGCTTACAAGATGATATTACAATGTGGGTCAAATGGTCAAAATTAGCTCTTCCTCTTATTTTGCATGTTTCCTGTTATTTCTTCATTCGCTCTTTTTTCTTTTTTTTGTGATCATGTTTAGATAGCGTAAAACGAAGCACTGGTAGAGATTGAAGCTCAAATTATGTGTACAGAGAAGTGAGCAATCCAAGGACGGTTGGATCTTTTGAATCCAAAGACTATTTTGCTTTTTGAATGGGGCGCTTTTGATTTTTACAATAGTCGTTAGAAATGAAACCAAATATAAATGTTGTTGATAAACGAGTTACCATTTATGTGGACAAGGTACTAATTTAATGAAGAAGTTATTGATGTCGATGTCCATTCGACTCCCAAGATATTATAGTATTATTTCAATAGTCTTTTGGTATTCAGATGTCTAGTTAATGTTTTGTACATGCATCGTGACTGTTCGTATTTCTAGCTGTTTTTATTGAAGCGTCACTTTTAAGAAGTCTTAACAAAGTGAGTTTTTATACTTCAAGAGTCATTTATGAGTCAATTCAAGTATCATGTGCCGAGCCTATAAATAGACGTGTCTTGTAACAATTTTTTTGCGGTAAATTGAGGTGAATACAGAAAATATAGAAAAGTTTCTCTTTGTCTCCTTCTCCTCCGTGGTTGTTTTGTGATTGTGAGTGTTTGTTCTTCACCTTCAATTTATCCCATGAAATGTCATACAATCTTGATCATCTACATAATATAGTATCTTCTCAGAAACTCGGGATAGGATTTTCCTCCATGAACATATGGTATAGGACATTATTGTGCAATTTTTGGTCTTTTGAAATGCATCAATAGGCTATATTTCATAGAGCTTTCATCCACTGAATGAAGTCACTGAAGTTTTTGTGAGATTCACCACCTTCATCAATGTCCTTGGCAAGTGTTTCCTTTATGTCGGAAGAAACTTCTATTGAAGCTCACATCATCGAGCAATTGATCTACCTTGCACTTGATTTCACTTCTCCTTATGGTCCCGCTCTTGTCTCGCTCGAATCTCAAAACTGACCCTCCGCCTAACACATATGTAGCTCTCATTTAGGAATTGGTCGGCGAAATACGTCCAGCACAAGAAAGGATGCCGTTGCTCGCTCCTTCCATGGTGGAGCTCCAATCACTTTGGTTCACGAAACAAGCAATGGAAGGATGAGCCAGGACTTTCTGCTGCGGAGCCCCAACCAACCAATTTCCTTCAACCCAAAATCCTCTCTATGAACATTTCCGGGTATGCATCATCTTTCTCTTGGGTGGCGTCGGGACGAACAACCCACAGAAATGGCCTGTTGGAGAGTTCCAGGCCAAGGCCAGTTCCTGGAATTTTGTTGGGTCGAAAACTGTGAAGCTGCCAAAAGCAACATAGATGACAGACTTAGGGGGTTGTTGGTCCAGCCATTCCAAACGGTTCAAGTCTTCATGCCAGAAGTATCCAGCGGAGCTCTCTTGCCTGTGGGTTGCCAAGAGAGGGCCAACGGGCAGGATCCTGGGGGCGTACTTGAGCGCCGCAGTTCCGATTTTGCGGGAAGAGTTGCATATCAACCAGTCTGCAACTTCCATGGATTTGTTGTTACGGAAAATAACACTAAAATTAATCTTCTGTGTAGCTAAGTCTCCAATGCAGGGCCCGAGCAAGGCGCGCCATGCTTGTGGTGGGCATGCCTATGCCAATTGAATCATCTGGTGCTTGATCGGAATTCTGGAAGTAGGCAGAAAGAGAGGAAGAGCAAATAGCATACATCAAGTTGAAGAATAATACACGGATGCTTAGAATTTGATGAACAATTAATTTGTAGAGATAGCATGTCGGGACATTACAACGTTAGGCTTATAATGTAGCTCATTTTGATGTTTCTTGCCGGTCAAGACAAGCATGGTTATACAAGGGGCGTCTATGTTCTTACGGAGTCCTATTAGCTATGTCTATCGACAGTGTAGTAATATAGCAAAATAAATTTCCGAATGATTAGAACTGGAAATTGTTCGAAAGTAATTCTTACTTTCAAGTTCTTTCCGATCCATCCTTTCTCAGAAAACACTAAAAACAACTCCCAACCCTCTTCCTTTAATCTTATTTGGAGTGTTGATAAAAAAAAAGGTAAGATCGCTGAGTAAGCACTCTTTGCATAAATTCGATCTCACCTTCATGATCGATGATTCCATCGCTGATCAGCTTTGGGAATGCTAAATTCTGTTGCGAAGAATGCGACTGATCCCCGCCAGAAGGCAGCTCTAGGGATGCTCATCTTCTGACCAACTTCCAGAGCCCACCCCATGTTATCATCCGCAAACAATGCAGGTGATTTTGGCACTTCCTTTTCCTCGATCGCTCATGGTAGTTTTGCTCTGGCTTTCCGGGCATGACTCAGAAAATCGCTTCCAAACGATATTCGGAAATCGATCCTATCTTCACTGGCCCCAACCCGTCAGGGATGGAAAACCAAATGGATTTTATCCCCAAGTAAATCCTTGCCCGCAAGAGCATCGACGACCCTTCGGTGAATAAAGTCCATGTTCTAAATGTAACTATAAATCTACGTTCGACTAGGCATTTTTGACACCTCGATGAGAGGAACAACATGGCCTTCTGCAGGGTAAGGTATGGCCCAAGAACATGTGGCATGCTCATTTCGTTCAATCCTTTTGGTCTTTTGCTCTATTCCAAATTCTGCAATTTCAGATCTAATTTCATCATGTCTATTGTAGAGTAATCCTATGAAGGCACTGTTGACACCTAAATTTTAAGTTTTTTTTATTGTATAAAAAATTGAGGAATTGGGTTTAGTTCTCCCAAAAAATAATTTTTCATGCATTGCATATTTATATCGGAATCGGTGGTGAAATGAGTTTAATTTCAAAGATTCTAAGCTTAATTGAATTACATGGCCTGAGTGTTGGACACCTGATTTTTAATCATCTTTCTATTTTTAAAATTAATAGGAAAATCCATAAAAATTCATAAAAATTGAAAAAATCAACTTTGGGGACTTTGGCCAAGCAGGGAAACCAATTTTGACCAAAAAATGATTTTTTCATTTTCAGTATTTTTTAGTATTTTTTATTAATAGAAAAATCCATAAAAATTCATAAAATTGAAAAAATTAACTTTGGGGACTTTTGGCCAAGCCTAGGGAACCAAATTTTGACCAAAAAAAATGATTTTTCATATTTTAGTATTTTTCGGTATTTTTATTTTCGAAAATTAATAGAAAATCAAGAAAAAAATGAGAAAAATTACAAAAATCAACTTTGGAAGGCCTTGGCCAACCCTAGGCGACCATTTTTTGAACAAAAAAAAATAATTTTTCCTGTTTTTTCACATTTTTTAATATTTTTCAGAAATTAGGAAAATATTATAAAAATAAAAATAAATAGCGTTGAGGCCATAAAAAATGTGAATAAGTAGTCAGTATTTTTCTTTTTAATTTCCTCTTCATTTTGGCCGAAAGAAAATCTGCAAAAATTAATCTAGAATCGGGAATTACTTTGTTAATCCCATTTTTAGATTAATAAAAAAAAAATCTATAGAAAATTCATTTTAGATCTATAATTTTCAATTCTTTGTATTTCTGGAGTGTGTGATATGGTCTCTAATAGTCCAAAATTTTTTAGTGGCATGACGATGCATTTTCCATTATTGTGTTCAACTTTTCGAATTCAATTTACCTTTGAAATGTCATATGTAATGCACTCCTGGGGAATTGCAAATCAGTTAAAAATTCGAGTCCGTCTGTGTTGAAGATACATTTTCGCAGTTGATACCCTAGAGCTCGATTCGGTTGGGAGCTCAATTGAGCTAAGCCATTTGATTCAGGAATTCGGGTGAGGGAAGAATGAAAGCCAACTTTGAAGATGCCCGACATTAGCATCAAGCTGGTCACTAGAGCACTCGGGACGCAGGCATTGCATCATTGCACCGAAAGGAGAGAGAGCTCCTTTTCCTCGGTCAAAAGAAGAGCAATGGGAGACAACGCACAAAAAGAAAACGCACTGAGGAGCGGAAAAGAAATAAAGGGGATCATGAAGAAAGGATCCAAGGAGGGGAAAAAGGAAAGGCTTTCTAAAAGGTGAGGAATATCGATTGGCTTGAGAAAAAGAAAAAAAAAAATGGAGGGAGGAGAGAGAGCAGAGAGGAGTTCTCTCGGAGACTTTCGGCTGGTGGCTTAGAGGGGGCCTCTGATTCACGGTGAAGAGATTTTTCTGGGGGTTCTGAGGCTGGCGGTGGAAGAAAAAAATTTAGAGGGGAGGAACAGAAGGTCATGAAGATGGCTAAAAGCCGTCCCCGTTCTTCCAAAAAATGGGACGGTGACCCCACTCCAGATTGAAGTTTTTGCCATGTTCCCTGGAGTGTAGCGGGAGGACTACGAAGATGGACACCTTCCTGCACGGATCCTTTCTTCAAGTTGTTCGATAGAGGTGGAGGACAGCAGCTGGTGAAGCAATATGGGAACAACAGAGAATGGAGGCTAATTTCATTGAAAACTCATGGCAAAGATCTGGCATCCCTCTGGCTCTTTTGTTTTGGTGTTGGTTTTCTTTTCTTCTCCTAGCTACCCTCCGGACTTCTACTTGCCAGGAAAAGAGGAGATTGCCACAGAGGGAGCCAAAAGAAGAAGAGCAGAGGAGGGGGGAGTTGCGTTTTACGAGGCCTTCAACGACGGTTCCTGCAGCCTGATCTTGAACGTCTCTCACGATCGCGACTTGAAAGCTGAGGCCCTTGGTGAGCCCTCGATCTTGGCATGATCGAGGTCACTGAGGTACTTGGAGGTGCTCCATCGGTGCCGATAGGCGCGGGTCGCAATGATTGTGCCGAATGTCCCTGCCCATATTTGAAGCTTC
>JAGVVM010003647.1:0-16185 GCA_019149425.1 Psidium friedrichsthalianum
CCAACAGAAAAATTCCCTTTGTTTTTTACAAAGTACGCCTGTTAATTCCATATTCCATATGTTTCCATATACAAATTTACACAGTCTGGCAAAATTCTTCACTAAGAATGCTATGCACAAGAATGCTAAATTGACTACCATTGCACCACCATTTTGTAAGTCATTTTTTGCCAATAGCCTCTCTCTGTCTCTCCAATGCATGTGTGCGCTAAGAATGCATGCATGCATATTGTGTAGCAGGAAAAACTAATGCTTGTGCCCTGTTCTGTCTGCATCTGAAGTTTTTTATAGTGAGTGAAACAGTTCACTTCAGTTCTTATTGGACCGATGGTCTTTTGCTTATGCACATATGTATCTCAACACATATAAAAGTGCCTATGTGAAGCTTTTTCTACATTAATCTTGACCACCACTAATAGAAACTGCATTTCAAGTTCCACTGGGAACTGATGTCTGTTCTTAACAAGATAAATTGCTGACTCTATCGCTTTCAAGATTTCAGATGCTGTGTAGACCACCCCAAAGCAGTTGTAGAAGTGTTGACCCTCATGTCTGGCATTTCTGCCAAAAGCAGAGCTCTTCTCACAGAAGGATTTGCCGAGGTGCCTTCAGAGACTTGAAGAAAAGGAAAATGGTTAGTTTTCTACTCTATGGTCTCCTATGCTAGATATTTGTGCGAGTGGTTGAAAGTTCATGCTGTTTTGTCCTAGTTGTGCAAAAGCTTATTAGTCAGCATCCCCAGACTAGTTCAATTTGGGGTCCACTGCAGAGTTTTAATCGACTGCCATGATTCATGAACTGGTAAAAGAAACATCTAATGCAATTTTGCTAGATTTGTTAAGACGGATCAATTTCTCAATGCCAATGCCCATAGCCTATTCAGAAGTCAACATGATTTATATTGCCATGCCTATTCAGAAGTGAACTATGTGAATAATTTTTATGTTTGCAAAGGAGCAGTTCCACTTTAATTTTGCTGAAGTCGGGAGATTCTATGATTTGTCAGTTCCAATTTCATTTTCACTGAATTTAAGCTTTATTCTCGCACATTGATGCATAATGTGTGAACCAATGTCCCTTTTAGCTAATTTTGTTAGCATATTTTTGGGTCGTGTCAGGTCTTGTTTCGGGTAGGGTATCTTGTTCGGTATGGACACCCCTAATCTCAACAGGATAACTATTATCATATACAATATTATATATGATCTACCACATACAACCTTTGCTATAGTTGAAGCCATGACAAATTAATCTAGTGAGTTATCAGATGCCCTGCAATATGATATAGCACTCACGCATTACGATTCCTCCTCGATTAATTGCAAGACCAAAAACAACAGAAAAACAGCACTCAATTTTCTCAATAGCTCAAAGTCAAATATGATACATATATGAAGAAGATATTCTCCGGTACGCGTAAATGCAGACCAGATTATGGACTACAGCCAGGAACAGGTAGCCCATAGGAAAGATACCACAGCTAAGAAATAATCACATTAACAAGTGAATCAGAACTCTCATCTTTCATTGTTCATTAGGATTGCTCAAAAGCTCTTTGCCGTCTCCTAATATTGTTATTAATATACGTTGTTTTTCCTGCGTACAACATCATAACCCACTCATACTAATGCCACAGGAAACCAGCAACTTGTCTGAAATTGGGGGATTTCGATGGTCAAACCTGTTGTATCTTCCGAAAACGGGAACAATCAATGGGCTCAGATGGAAAGCGAAACTCTCCCACTCCAGACAATTAATCTCCTTGACCCAACTATCCTCCACCTCCCTTCCTAGTCAATTCTCTCCAACCACATTCTTGATCGAGTGCTGCTCGAAATACTCCGAAGCCCTAATTCCCCAGCCTACGTCTGCATTGAATATCCAACGGCCCAACTCGAACTCTTCTCCTCAACTACAAATTCCTTTTCCACCTCCACGGAAAATCTAGTGAGTTTTTGATCAGTCACACAGCACCCTATTAGACAAAAGTGCACTAACCAATCCAATAAGTCAGATTCATTTGTCTTCCTCCAACTTTTATCACATTGAACACAGTGGACTAGCAATGTATAAGTAAACTCAATTCAAATGTGTCGTGTGACTAAAAGCAAATTACATACTAATAGAAAGATTATCACAAAAACCAAAACTGAAGAAAACAGAATGCACTGGAACTATTAGCATAAGAATCCAGGCTTTAAACTAAACCATCGAATTTTCTAACTTCTAGTGGGCAATATACAGATCTTGCTAATCCGGTTCTAACTTTTGGGAACCAGTGAGAACCAGTCCTGGTTCCAAGTGAAGAGCCACCCAGGAACCGGATCAATTTTGGAATTGGTTTTAGCAACTGTTAAAAAAAAAAAAAACCTAGTCTCGCTCGACTCCCCTCCTCTATTTCCTAGCTCCTCTCTCTCTCTCTCTCTCTCTCTCAAAACGGAGCAACTCATATCTTTCATTTTAAGTGCTGTGTAATCTAACGTAATCAAGTCACATTTTAATCTATGGCTAAGCTAAAAGATTAACTCATAGTGCATGAAAAGCTGAATACAGGTCAGCACAAAATAATTTTATCATCTTGCCATTTTTTATGTTATAGCCCTTCATCATGTACGGTCAATGACACTGTGGATGGTTTTCCAAATGAGGTTTTTTTCAAGGAAGAGATAGGTTTGGGAGAGGTATCTCATCTTTAGTGGATGCCAATTGTTATTTCAAGAAATGTCTGTCTATGGACTGTCAACTTATTGACAAAATTTAGTCAAGAGGCACCTTGGTAGGAGGATTACCATGGCAGGCTGGATGGAACGATGGTGGGATTTCATCTTTGCTTGCAGAGAGTTGATATATGGAAGCTATCCTGATGTTGAAAGTGTCTTTAGTGGATGGAGTTCCTTCTATATTTCACGAGAATGATGTTGAAGAAGGATACTTACGAAGATAATATGCTGTTAAACTTGATTGGCGACATCCTAATGCAATGGGAAAATTTGCTTTTGGTAGCTGAAGATGTGCTTATTTACTTTTTATCTGAATCAGACTTTACTTTGAATGGCGTTGAGGGCAACGCTTGTCTGTTTTCGGTATAAAAACTGCAGGATGTCAATTATCTGTCGAAGCATAAACAGGAACAATTTACAATTGCTATGGTTTTTCCTTGAATTCTCGCACTTATATGCAGTTAAGTTTGGCTGAATGGTTTGCTTTTATTGGAAGACAAGCAGTCTTAATGTTCCTGGTTCACCTTATGCCATTATGTTCAGGCCAAATGTGACAGAATCTTCTGGAATGAAGCCTATGAATGTATCTTCCTATTCTTGCAGTGATATCTCACTTGGCTGCTCTTGCAGAGATTGCCCCCCTCTTCAGCTGTGTGCTCAAGTTCAGCTCCTCCTCCCTCACCTAAAGAAGGATCTTGTTCAGTGAGAATTGGATCTGTTAAGGTGAGAGAATGACATGCACACTATCACTTTGGTGCGTAAGACTTCTACTGCACGAAACTTGCTTATATGTATCCAACAATACAGGCCACATGTACTGACCTATCCCTGACAATACTGTACATCATTTTAGTCTCTGGGGTTTTTTGGTTGGGGATATTTTCATCGAAGAAGAGAAAGGAACACAGCTATGAGGAAAGCATTGTCAGACGTCATGGATGACCGATATCGAAATATAGGTTGGCAAAGAATGAGAACCTTCCCAAGGAGGTGGGTCACTCTGCGTTCCACCAAACATGAAAGTTTCATTGCATCTTGATGATACATTTTGAATTTTCCTTTGCAGCCCTAGTTCCTATGTCAGCCCATAGAACTCATTCTCTCCTGTGCTTTGCCACTTGCTTGACTCTGTCATTTGTAATGTTGACTTTTGATTAGTGAACATATTTTCAATTTGACCTCTATGGTTTTTTCGGACACTGCTGATTTGTAGCAATTGAAGGTGGTTCAACCAACAAATTATCTGCTTAGTTTTTGCTTGTAGTTTGTCAAGAAGAGTACAGCCTATAAGATTCTAGTAAAATGTTTTGGACCTCTAGGATCTAGTGCGGATAGTGACAGTGTAGCAGGCTCTACAATACGGAGCTTTGCCATCACCCATCCAATTCCTTGACTTCCCGTCCATTATGCCATTTTTCATTTGCATTGACTTTTTCATGCCTGGTTCCGCAAACTGTTGTGACTCTGCTTTAGTTACTCATGGGTATTGCGATGAGAGTGAAAATTCACACGGGTTATTTTATAGTTACTTGTGGGTATGCGAAGACAGAGCCATTTGACTTTTTTAAGAAAATGGCCATCGATCACCATGCACAATCGAATTAAAATAAGCCCTCCAACTGCTGAATTAGCTATTTTATGTTAAAGGTGAAAGATAGAGATTGTTTAGCTAGGATCTTGTAGCACTTGAAGCTTATGGTGGTCTTTGAATGTTGTAGTTTTAAGTCTTCTTATATGATCTCATTTAGACTTAGAGAAGGTGCTTATCGATTTGCACATCTTCTTAAAACCCTGCTTGCTTTTACATGTCCATGTTAGAACTGTTTGTGAAAGTTCAAGTGTCTCCATTGCATGATGAAACTTAAATTAGGCTAAGAAAACCGAGGGTCAATGTTTAGTCCCAATGTGCAGTAAGGAAACTCACCAATGCTACAGCCAATTGTATTGCTTCTCTTGTTTCAAAGAAGTTTACTATGCTATAAATAATTATGTGATGGCTGGTCGATGCCTAAGGTGGGTTGGTTTGTTTGTGTGGCTCTATAAGCCACCCTCTTGAATTTTAAAGTCGTACAGTGTACTTATGCATAAATTGATGCTAGTCCCCGATTTCTGATGTACATCATCGCTTCTTGTCCAATTACGTTCTCTTTATCATGTCTTGATGTACTTTGTAATCTTATTGAGTCGTACTTGTATGGCATTGTTTCATCCATGTGGTCCAGTAGGTTTGAGATTGGCTTCTGTGCTTTTTGGAAGACCCTGCTATTGCTGTGCCCTCTTTCATCCAGGCAAATTTAAGAATGTTGTTAATCCTTTATGGTTTGTTGTCAGATGCTTGAGGATGCTCCCCACATACGAAACGGGGTGCAACTTTCATTAGTGCAAGGATGCTTGTCGAAGTTTTACAGGTCTTTTTCTATGCCACTAATGCATTTAGGCTTCTGAACCCAATGACTTCGAATTTCTGAGTGAGTGTTCAATTTCAGGAAATACGGAACACGGGTTGCCAGAAATCCTATCTTTGTATTATGTATATCACTGGCTGCAGTCCTTCTAATTTGTTTAGGTCTAATACGATTCAAGGTGGAGACGAGGCCCAAGAAGGTGTGTGTTAAGAGTTCTCTGGTTCTTATTAATAAGATTTGAGTTTCGATTGTTTGTCCTTCTGTTGTAACTTTTGCTGCTCAATTTAGTTGCTATTAATATTCCTTATTTTCACGTTTATGTTCCTAATGCTTGCTTCTTTCAGCTATGGATAGGGCTTGGAAGTAGAGCTGCAGCAGAGAAACAGTTCTTTGACAACCATTTTACAGATTGAACAGGTTCTCAGTGCTAGTTAGACGGAGGGTTCTGAATTTGAGCAGTGAATTCGGTTTCTGTGAAGTGATTATATCTGCCTGCACTGATTGGCCAAAGCTGCTTCTTGTAAATTGATGTCATATAGTTTTTTATTACATAGACATAAAACAAGCTTTAATAAGCGTGTTCCTGTTATGCTGCTTTGTCTTTCTAATTTACTTCTGATAAACCTACATTGTCATTCTCAGAGATTTACTACATTCTGTGCAATTTTTTCTATCTGGTTTTTTTATTTAACTTGGAGGTCACGGGTTCGAGCCTTCGACGCAGCCTCTTGCAAATGCAGGGTAAGGCTTGCCCCCTTTCACCTTTGTGGTGGGATCCTTTCCCGGACCCCTGCCTCGCGGGATGTTATTGTGCACCGGGCTGCCCTTTTTTTATTTAGCCTGGCGTAGAACTGCTCTTTTTCCTTTAGCCTAACTATGTTTGAGGCTTAAGGAACTAATTGTCCTGTATTTTTTTCCTTTCCCCAGCTCGTCTTAGCAACTGTTCCAGATGGGATGCATGAAAAATCTCCAAGTACCTGACAGATGACAACATTAAGTTACTCTTTGAAATACAGAAGAAGGTCATTTATTTCTTCAAGAGTGAATTTTCGTCTCGTGCCAATTAGTTGACCTTGTCTGAAAAGTTTTTTGATTTGCTTTTTCTGTGAGAACTTTCATTTTTGTTGTTGACCAGATTCATGCCAATTATTCTGGATCCATGATATGCTTGACCGATATCTGCATGAAGCCACTAGGCCAAGATTGCGCGCTCAAAGGTGTCCTCCAGGTACAATTGTTATTGGTGCACTTGAGGGAAGGTCTCCTATTTGTGATTCCTGTCACATAACAAAAGAAAAAAATCACAATCGAATATAGTCCCTTCTCAATAGTTTGGTAAATCAACTGTAATTAACTAGTTAGGATTAAATCCAGCAATAAATTAGTGAGGATTACTGGCTTCTTGAGAAAATGAATGATTTAGAAGCCTTGATAATTCTTGATTGATATCTATATGGAATGACACGCGACACTACACAAGATGATACATGATTTCTCAAAAATAGAGAATTTCGTCACATTATATATTAAATATATATTTTTATATATACATGATAAATTATCATTTGTAGGATTTCATAAATAAATAAATAATAATAATAAAAAGAGTCTAAAAAGAATTTACACTAAAAATAATGATCCACTATTTCTATTGCAATGACAAATTCGATTTCTCTCCAAAATGGAAATTAATAGAAAAATAGTTAATACACACAAAGAAAAGCCAAAGAAACGAATCATTATCTCTGATTTGCCCTAATTAGCCCCCACCCTCTGATTTTCTTTTTCTTATTCCCTAAGAAAAGGAAAGAGTAGAAATTTAAAAGGAATATCACTAAAATAATCTAAAGCGCCCGCGATTTGAGAGAGAGAGCGCTCCCCTCCGAGTCTCTCTGTAAAACCTTTCACTCTCCTCCTCCTCCTCCGTCCTGCCATCTATCGCAGCCAAAGAAACCCTAATTCTCCGTCGCCATGGATCCCCTAGCGCAGCTCGCTATGGTCCTCGGCCCCGACCCCTTCCACTTCGAAAACCTAATCTCCCACCTCATCTTCTCGTCTAACGAGGTCCGATCCCAGGCCGAGTCCCTCTTCAACCTCGCCAAGCAGACCGATCCTAACACCCTCTCCCTCAAGCTCGCCCACCACCTCCACTACTGCCCCCCCCTCGAGCTCCGCACCATCTCCACCATCCTCCCCCGAAGCTCCTCACCCGCGACGACTCCTACATCTACCCCCGCCTCACCCCGCAGACCAGCCCTCCTTCAAGCCCGTGCTCCTCACCTCGAGACAGCTGGCGCAGTTCGCTATTGTCTTCGGCCCCGACCCCGACCCCTCCCACTTCGAAACCCTAATCTCCCACCTCATGTCCTCTTCCAACGAGCTCCGATCCCAGGCCGAGTCCCTCTTCAACCTTGCCAAGCAGACTGATCCCAATACCGTCTCCCTCAAGGTCGCCCACCACCTCCACTTCTGTCCCCCGAAGAGCTCCGCACCAGGTGCGCCATCCTCCTCCCGAAGCTCCTCACCCGCGACGACTCCTACATCTACCCCCGCCTCACCCCACAGACCCAGCCCTCCCTCAAGCCCGTGACCAAGACGATCACCAGGAAGCTCTGCGACAAGGCAAACTCTTTTCAATATTTACTTATTTGCGTGTCCGAGTTGTATGTGGTACATTTACTTATTTGCGTGTCTTAGTTGTCCGTTCTACATAGTGGGGTAGGGTTTCATTACTATAGGCATCTTGCATTGACTTGGTAATCTGCTTTCCTTATCATGTTCTTTGAGTTTGAGGATTCTCATCTAGCTGTTTTATATCTTGAATTAATTGGATGTTGAGCAAATCTAGGATAGAACATTAGCCAACCCTTAGATTATGTTCCTTCTCATAAATATCTGAGATGTTTATACTCTCAGGAAGAAGATGAAAATGATGCTGAAAACATGGAAGACGATGTGATGATGTTTCCAAATTACAGAAGTCACAGAGATACAAGGACATAATGCAGGTTATTCCACAAGCACTGGTTTCTGTTGTAATAGAATAGTGTGTTCTTTGGTCTTGAAACCTCAGTGCTAAGTTTTTCTTTTCTTTCTTTAATTTTTTTTTTCTTTTTTCTGTTGCTTGGGGTTAGCCAGTAACTAGTCTTGTATTGCAACACATTGAATGTGGGAGGAGTCTTCCCTGCCTCAGGCCCTCCTACATGCCAATTTAGTCACTAAATACCCCAATTTTCACAGAAAAACCAAATGATTGGCTGACACAAAATTTTCTTCTTCTTATTTTCATACAACAAAATCTTAAGCTAACCCCTTGTTTAACTAATTGAATTAAACGCTTATCTGCATTTATACTATGTGGGAGATAACTTTACAATGATAATTCCTTGCAAGTCATGTGCAATCATCACATTGTCCCCAATTTTCCTCCCCTCAACAATTCTAGCTAATAAGATATGGAAAAATCGGCTTTAATCTAGAAACAAGAATTTTAGTTATGCATTTGCCTACGACTTCGCAGCAAGGATTGGGTCTGAACTCTCTTTCTTACAAATATTCTGCTTTAGGAGCAAGTGTTGTAGCTGTTGCATTCACTCCGTGTGTCCTTTAAAGCACGTTGAAATGAACATATGTATGCTTATGCTATACTTAGGAATTTATTAAATCATGGTCTTGATGTCGAGATTCCAACTTTGATTGGAAATAATTTGATTTATGTGTGGAATGGCAGAAAGTGGAGGATGCTCTTAAGAAAGGTTCTGATATCTCACATCAGGGGATGGTGCTGGAAGATGATCCGGAATATCAGCTCATTATGGACTGTAATCCCCTCTTAGTCGAAATAGAGAATGAAATAATGATTATCCACAATTTTATTCGTGGCAAGTACCGTGTGAAATTTCCAGAGCTTGAATCGCTCGTCCGTCATCCAATAGATTATGCTAGGGTGGTTAAGAAAATTGGAAATGAGGTGGATTTGACCCGTGTTGATTTGAAGGACTTTTACCTGCAGCCATTATCGTGGTTGTCTTTGTTACAGCATCAACTACGAGTGGCAAGCCACTTCCAGAAGAGCACCTTAATAAAACAATTGATGCATGTGATCGAGGTCTTGCTCTCGATTCAGCAAAAAAGAAGGTTCTTGATTTTGTAGAAAGTAGAATGGGATTCATTGCACCAAATCTTTCTGCCATTGTTGGGAGCATGGTTGCTGCAAAACTGATGGGGGCTGCTGGTCTCTCAGCCTTAGCTAAGATGCCACCTTGTAATGTCCAGCTTATTGTGTAAAGAAGAGAACTTCAGCTCGTGCAACATTTCAGTTTCCTGGAGGTTACATTGAGCAGGCACAGGTATTCCAGACTACTCCACCTTACCTAAGGTCGCGTGTTTGGTGGGCTTTGGCTGAAAAGTCATCCCTCGCTGCACGTGTAGATTCTACTAGAGGAGATCTGTCAGGAAATACAGGGCTGGCACTTAGAGAGGAGATTCAAAAGAAAATTGAACAATGGCAGGAACCGCCTCCTCCTCCAAAGAGAGAACCGCTTCCAGTGAAGATGAAGGACAGGTCTCTCTTGCTCTCTCAAAAAAGTAGCTTTTTTATTTTCCTCCATGCATATGTAGTTTGACGTGTAGGCTGATTTTTTATTTTTCAGGTATACAACAAGGGATACGAGAAAATTGGCCAACAGAATGCCTCCTGCAAAGAGAGAACTGCTTCCAGCGTTAAGGATGATGAAGGGGAGGTCTCTCTTGCTCTCTCAAAAAAGTAGCCCTTTTTTTTTTCGTGCACATGTAGTTCGACGCGTAGGCTTATTCTTTATTTTTCAGGTATGCAACAACGGATATGAGAAAACTGGCCAACACAATGCCTCCTGCAAAGAGAGAACTGCTTGCAGTGCTGAAGAACAGGAAGGAGAGGTCTATCTTGCTCTCTAAAAAAAGTAGCTTTTTTTTCATCACATGTAGTTCGACATGCAGGATTATTTTTAATTCTTCAGGTATGCAACAACGGATATGAGAAAACTGGCCAACAGCATGCCTTCTGCAAAGAGAGAACAGCTTCCGGTGCTAAGGAAGACGAAGGAAAGGTCTTGCTGGCTCTCTCAAAAAGTAGCCTTTTTTATCATGCACATGTAGTTCGACATGTAGGCTTATTTTTAATTTTTCAGGTATGCAACAACGGATATGAGAAAACTAGCGAACAGAATGCAGTGTGGTGTACCTACAGAGAGTTCTTCAGGTAAAGTTGCCTTCTCCACTTTCTTTAGATTATAAACGAGTTTCAATGACGGTTTGTATGTACTTCGTTTGTCTCCTATTTGTGTGGGGTAAGCTCTCACGGTTACAAAAATTCTCTCTTTGTTAGGTGATGGACTGGGGGAAGGCTATGGATCTCAAAACTGCGAAGGATATTGGGGAACCAAAGAGAAGATGGCGAAGTCAGAGGATCATTGAGCAATTATTGGGGATCTTTCAGTAATTTTGCCATTCTTTTGTTTTTTTATATATAGTTCAAGGAGAGAGTAATGGTGTGAATTAAAAGTCATTTATTTTGAAAAATATTTTTTTATTATTGTTCGCATACATTGCTTTTTTAAAAATGAATAATTGCAAATATTTTCATTGTTCCTGAAAATGCTTAGATACAAATGGTCAATGATAATGAAGAAGTTTCTCATTGATTAATTATTTCAAGTAATAGAAATGATTATTTTTAAGAATTTTTTTCATATCATTTATTTTGCCGAAAAACACAGTGGATCTGTACATTGGGAAAGTGGGACAACTTAAGTTATTAATTTATTTCTTCTACTTCTGTAATTTCATAGATGGACTCCTAGAAAAAGTCAAACTTATATCACTTTGTTTAGAGTTACAGGTTATACAAATCTCTTCAAATGTGACCGATTCATTTAGTAGAGACGAATTTATTTTGCCCCCAAAATGATCTTTCACAGAGCCTTGACCCAAAAAAAAAAAGTTCTCCGTGAATTTAACCTAGTTTGAGCTATGGCCACTGTCTTGACTTGTATAGAGCAACCGCAGTAAATGGGGATGTTTGGCCTTTCACATAGCATTCGGGTTCTGTATATGGCTTTTCTGTCTTGAATTTTGAAGTTGCTGAGTCTTTTGGCCTCTATCAGTTGAAGCGAATCATATTAGTGGAGCTGATGCCAATGAAATCGTGGAACACTAATGTATTTTGAGTTACACTGCTATCTAAATGCTTAGTGCTGCCTTGAAAGTGAAGCTTCTTGAAAGTGAAGCTTCTGTCATCTGGCGATTCAGGCTGCTCTGGCTGATTGTTTCCTTGTAGACCTGGGTGAGTTACCTGACAATGAGGCTGATCTACGTGTGAACGACTAAACTATACTTCTTGGTTAGGAGGACATATCAGGAACACTAAACTATACTTCTTGGTTAGGAGGACATATCAGGAACCCATTTCATTCTGTAGGCAGTGGCAAAACTGTCTTGTATCAAGCAACCTCACAAAAACCAAATTCACCTCGGCTTTCTTTCTCTTCCTTCGGAAGCAAGAGAATTCTGGGGAAATTAACCCCCGGTACTTAGCCACCTTCAGATTATGCGGGCCTTCTGAAGATAGTAAGGGCCCTTTTGGGTCGCGAAAAGTGTGCAGTTGAAAATGAACACGGCAATAGTGTTCTATTAGCAATTTTCTGTTTATCTGAAATTGTGTTTGCGAAGTGAAGATAAAAATGGTTTATTGAATTGAAAATTGTGAAAACATGCCCGGTACGATTATAAAATTGTCCCTAAACTCATTTTCTTAATTTGTTGGGCCATTATCATCTAATTTTCCTTGAATATTAATATTTGTCGCTTGCTTGATGAAGGGTACCTTTAGAATTTTGCTTTTAGAAGAAAGGCGCAGAACTTCTTTGAAGCTTTGTGCTTCGAACAACACTGCCCAGAGTCAATCAGTGCAGACATTAAAAATGAAAAAGAAAAACTCCTGGTTTCTTCATCCTCTCGTCTAGCTTGATCTCCATTCTCCACCAATATGGTTCCATACCTTATTGAAACGTCAGATGCACACACAGAGAGTTTGGGTGAATGAGTCAGCATATACTTGAAGAGTGGGAATTTGAGAAGCGTAGATCATTTTCGTGATTTAGTTTTGAAGACGACCAGCAATTGGTAAAGGCACAGGTCCTGTGTGAAAGTCGGATTTCTTTGAAGGCAAAGATTTTTTTGCCCCTTTCGCTCAGTAGTGTGTTTCAAAAGAAAATTGTCAGAAAACTCTACCAAGTAAGTTTTGTGAGTTCTCGAAAGAGAAAGAAAACAGAAAAGTGGAGACTTTTTTCTTGAAACAAAGAACACCGAAGTATTCAGCAAGCTTAAGAAGCAAGGATAATGATCTCCAGTTTTCTATTAATTCTCAATTAAGGGTTCTAAAATGTGATTGTTGTCCTTGTCCAAGCATGCCAAGAAGACTTATACATTTGCACCATCTAATGCCAACTCATACTGTTTTCTGTCAGATTGATGAAAGAGGGAATTACCATCAAAAGCGCAATCCACTGGGATTTACGTAGTTCAGCCAAGAACAGGAAGCCCACAGCTAAGAAATAATCACATTAACAAGTGAATCAGAACTCTCATCTTTCGTTTTTCATTAGGATTGCTCAAAAGCTCTCTGCCGTTTCCTAATATTGTTATTATTAATATACGTTGTTTTTCCTGCATACAACATCATAACCTCCTCATACTAATGCCACAGGAAACCAGCAACTTGTCCGAAATGGGAGGATCTCGATGATCAAACCTGTTGTCTCTTTCAAAAACGAGAACAATCAACGGCCTCAGATGGAAAGCGAAACTCTCCCACTCCAAACAATTGATCTCCTTGACCCAACTGTCCTCCACCTCCCCTTCCCAGTCAATCTCAGAACCATATTCTCCAACCACTTCTTGATCAAAATGCTGCCAAGCCCTAGTTGAAACCTAGTTCTCCAAACCCCGTCCGCCGCATCAAACATCCATGGCCCAGCTCGAACTCTCCTCCTCAACTACAAACACCTTTTCCATCTCCGCAGCAATCTAGTGAGTTTTTGATCAGTCCCCCAGCACCCATCAGACAAAAGTGCACTGACCAACCCAGTAAGTCAGATTCATTTGTCTTCCTCCAACTTTTATCACATTGAATACAGTGGACTAGCAAATGTCTTAGTAAACTCAATTCAAAGTGTGTCGTGTGACTAAACGCAAATCATATACTAACAGAAAGATTATCACCAAACCAAAACTGAAGAAAATAGAATGCAATGGAATTATCAGCATAAGAATCCAGGCTTTAAAGTAAACCATCGAATTTTCTAACTTCTAGTGGACAATACACAGATCCTGCTAATCCTTCTAAATGTGATCAACAAGTGCATGACGGAGCAAGCAAGCATTGGATAAGATAAAGCACCTTCTACAGTCTGATAGCCCTTGGATTTTCTATTTGAATCTGAACGAGTGCTAGTCAGATCCTCAGAAAGAAGAAGGCCCACATAATAACGTTTTGTCCATAACATTGAGGTTTGTTCCTTTCTCGTCTGCACGACATGTACCATGTCTTAATAATACGCACTCTTCATCTTATAAAGAGGAATACTGAATGATCAAGCAGAGGCTGTCAATGGTTAACCACATAAAGGATATACACAACTATACTCTTTATAGTAGGATCAAAACCAGCTACCTGTACAGGAAGACGTATGCAGGTCCTGACTTGCACTTTGATAGGTAAATTCAGGGCCGCATCATCAACCCATGATGGTTTCTTTGCATCAAGTATAACAAGCTCTGATACCAACAAAGAAAATGGATTTCCTATTTCTGAACAAAGATCATGTGGAAAACATGCGCAAAGCAAACTTGAATCACCGATCATTAACGAATGCATCACAGGGACGCACCGTAATAGCCACAGACTAGTTGTCACCCTTGCAATCTTGAGAGGTCCCTTGCTTTGATCAAGCGTTGGAGAGCTGAGAGCAAAAAGGTCGATCATTTTCTCTCTGTGTTCTTATAATAGCCAAAATGATAGACTGAGAAGGGAAACTGATGTCGTACAAAAAACATGATTCCATCACATCTCAAAATATTGATAACTGCCTTGGCAATTAACCAATTGTGGGTAGGGGGTGTGGTTGCCTATGTGGACGGACCACAATAAACCCCATGAAACCCAACACAGCTAATAGCTCTTCCATAACTTCAGGAGCATAACAGTTCACTATTACAAGAGATTGATAGCTACGTGTTTTTCAAACCCACACAAATAAGCAGTGTTTTCAAGCCCTAACTAGAGTACATATAAGGACCCCTGTTAATTATTCAACTGGTTCAACCGCTGATCACGAGTCGCTGATGTCATGACGGCAATAGTTCAACTTCTGCTTTCTGCAGTCAGTTATTTCTTAAAGATATAGTTGGGAGCAAGATTAACAAAAAGAGGAGGCATTATTAGGAGTGTGGCAATCAAACCAGGTTTACCCGAAATTGGACCATCCGCACCCAAAGAATAAGGTCTAAGAATTGGTTCCTGTTGAAACAGATCTAGGAACAGGTTCTAATTTTTGTGGAATCGGCTAGAACCGGTTCGGTTTTCTAGTTCCAAATAAGGCCCACCTAGGAGTCGAATAGGTTTTGGAGTAATTTTTAGTTACTGTTGAAGAAAAAAAACATAGTCCTCTCGCTCGCCTCACCTTCTCTATTTCCTGGTTTGTCACTCTCATCGTCTCCCCCTCTCTAAATAGAGAAAGTCTCATGTTTTTCCATTTTAAGCACTGTGTAGTCTAAACGTAATCAAGTCAATGCACAAGGCATCGAAAAGTTTTATCTATGGCTATGCTAAAAGATTAACTCATAGTGCATGAAAAGCTGAATACACATTCAGCGCAAAATAATTTTATCATCTTGCCGCTTTCGATGATGATAGCCCTTCATCATGTGCATCAATGACTGCGGATGGTTTTTAAAAATGAGGTTTTGTCGAGAAGAGCTAGGTTTGGGAGAGGTATCTCATCTTTAGAGCGGTGTCAATTGTTATTTCAAGGAATGTCCTGTCTTTGGACTATCAACTTCTTGTGCAAAATTTAGTCAAGAGGCAACTGGTAGAAGGATTACATGGCAGGGGCTGGACGGAACGATGGTAGGATTTCATCTTTGCGAACTGTTCCAGCTATTTCCCTCAAACACATTCAAAAATTTATCCTATATATTGAATAATTTCAAAGTATTATGATGTTTTCAGCAAATCAGAGCCGATCTCAATCGCATCTTGTCCTCCTCTCTTATCCGCCTTTAAATTCGCAATTCACCACACACTAAATAAGATATGACAAAATCATTGGATTTTTTTCTTTATCCTAATTCTAATTCATTTTATCTAGTACGTGTTATTGTGGTACATACATGCTAATTCACTTTCAACATGTCATTTTTAATTTAATAGGATTGAACTCGAATAAAAAAAATATATTTAGGACTCAATTGCACAAAAAAAAAAAATAGTTCCAACTAATTGCAATGCAGACGTAAAAGCGTGCATTTACGCCGGACATAAATTTGTTAATTAAAAGTAAGCGGGTGTCAAAAAACCAATTTGTGGTACCTCAAGTAGTCAAATACCCAGACAATTTTATCCTCTAGAGATTCTCTAAAAGAATCGTTACTACCAGAGAGGCGGTTGGCTTTCTAAACTCCTGCGTGATGTCATATCTTCTCCATTCACCACTTGCCATGTCGAACAATCCATCGACCCTTTTAAAGGCAAGTTTTGGAGAATGGGGATGACCCACAAGCACACCAAAAACCTTTTTCACGAAGAATTGATCTGTAATTTGTTGTTAGATAGGTTAATTGTGATGTAGCAATGAATCGGCGTAAAGGACTCTAAATGGCAAAATTGGAAGGACAGCAACATATTGATAAAGGGACATCAGGGAGAATTGGTTTTCTCTGAATGATGTGAGGCCCTAAACAATGTGAACAAACAGAATATGTTTATGATAATAATAAACATAACGACTCACACAACCAAAGGT
>JAGVVM010003648.1:0-30331 GCA_019149425.1 Psidium friedrichsthalianum
AGGAAATCATTCCACTCTCACTCTAACCGCCGAGCTGAGTGTGGCGATCCGATTCGCAGAGCGAGCGAAGGACAATCTAATTCGATTTCCTCCAGAGCTCACCCGTTCATGGCGATTATATCCGACTATCAGGAGGAGAAGAGAAGCGACCGGAGGCCAAGCCTTCGGCCTCCTCCTCCTCCTCCTCCTCTGCGGCGGAGTTCAGCGCGAGCTTCGATCCGTCCAGCCCGCTGGGGTC
Source organism: Psidium friedrichsthalianum (assembly GCA_019149425.1). NCBI lineage: Eukaryota > Viridiplantae > Streptophyta > Magnoliopsida > Myrtales > Myrtaceae > Psidium > Psidium friedrichsthalianum. Next base: position 239 of record JAGVVM010003648.1, read on the forward strand.
ATCGAGAAGGCCTTCGAGTTCGTCGCCGAGCGGAGCGATTTCCTCGCGAAGGAGACGGCGGAGAAGGACGTCGCGGCGGTGGTGAGGGCTGTGAGGGAGAAGCAGAAGCAGAAGCTGAGGCAGGTTGAGAGGGAGAAGGAGAGGAAGCGGGAGAGTGCTAACGCAGCGGCAGCAGCTGCGGCGGCTAAGAAGGTAGATGAAGAGACTAAGGTGGAGGAGGTGGAGATGAAGGACGCGGAGGAAGAGGGGAAGGAGAAGAGTGGAGCGATAGGTAAGAGCCTTTATTTTTCTTGTGATTGTCATAATTTGTTGCTTGCTACGTGTGAGCGCGATGAATGCCTGTCGAGACGCTACTGCAGTTGAGATGTCTGGGAGATTAATGAGAACTACAATGGTAGGAAGATTTGTATGGTGATCGCTCATGATGTGGCTCTTTTTCGCGCGCTCCAGTAAGGCTGTGATGCTTCTGTGATGTTTTTGCGGCCGTGGTCATCCGTACGTTTTCTCTGGTTGGCTACTCAATGGCGATGGGCAGGGAAAGTGTTTCATTCTATCATGCTATTGGTTTTGTGCTCCTTTGTTCAGCAACCTGAACTCTCACAAATAATTAAATCTCTCTCGTGTAGAATCTCTCCTATAATCTGTTTAAGCGTGCATTGACTTAGTCATGTACTCTAGTGATGGAATGTTTGCTGTAAGCTTCTTGCTTTTGGTTTTGGAGATGTCTTCTTATTGCAGTGTTCGGTTCTTGCAAGTTGTCTGGTGTGCTTATACTTGATTGGATCTCCCTTTTTCCTTTGAAATTAGCAAAGAGGCTAATTTGCCAGTGTTATCTTGTTTTTCTTGTCGTTCAAGCTGGAAAGCTGTGAGTTCTGATTATGGTCAATTGTAATCGTAGAATGTTCATTGTTTTTGTGCACTTAGCCATTGGTTAATGCCATTCCTCTTTGGGGTTTAGCGAACTGTGGGATATTAAAATTGTTAAAGACCAATTTAAAAGTGATGACTACATCACCATCATCGTGTGATGTGGACCAATAGTTATGATTTTGACAATTCCCCATCCCCAAACTGTGAACTGGGCCTGAATTTAGCTCTTGCAATTAGTATGATTCAGATGGCTTTTTCAGGTGACCAGTTAGGTTACACAGTGTTGAAAGTGCAGCTCTATAAGAGACTGTCTTGTTATGATTCCTTTTACAAGGCGGATGCATACGTTTAAAATACATTTTGAATAAAATATGCCATGTTGCCACTGTAGCTGTTCTGACATTGTTTCCGGTTGAACAGTGCCAAACAAAGGCAATGGCCTTGATCTTGAGAAGTATTCCTGGACTCAGACTCTGCAGGAGGTTACCGTCCATGTTCCAGTTCCTAAGGTACTAAAGGAAGGTTTGTGGTAATGTGACATAAAGAAAAACCACTTGAAAGTTGGACTCAAGGGTCAACTCCTGTCATAGAAGTGAGTGTGCTTACTTGGAGTTTATTTAATCAGCTTGCTTTATTTAGGCATCTCTTTTGACCATGTCCAATTACTTGCAGGGGGAGCTTTTCCAGACTGTCAAGCCTGATGATTGTTACTGGAGTTTAGGTACGTACTAGATTGAGTCGAGAATATCATAGGCCCCGTGAATCCAAACACGAACAAGAATGATATGCCTCCTGTTGTTAGTTAAGCGGATAATTATGGCTATGTCTATGTCGCGTGATCATCTTATTGTTGCGAATCTACAGAGGACCAGAGTGCAATCTCCATTCTCCTGACCAAGCACAATCAAATGGAGTGGTGGAATCTTTGGTGAAAGGGGATCCTGAAATAGATACTCAGAAGGTAGAACCAGAGAACAGCAAATTGTCTGACCTGGACCCTGAAACTCGACAGACAGTTGAAAAGATGATGGTAAGTAGCTCTCTTTCTTGAGCTCCTCTGGGGTATTAACATAATAAACACACACTTTGCATGTATTACGTTGTAGATGAGCACAATGCTGGTGGCCTCAGAGTGCTTGTCTTGCAAATGCAATACTGACATTTTGCTTTTAACTTATCAGTTTGATCAGAGACAGAAGGCAATGGGTCTTCCTACCAGTGATGAGATGCAGAAACAGGACATTCTAAAGAAGTTTATGGCAGAGGTGCATATTGGTTGCTTTTCATATAAATCAGCGATCTTGTATGTGTAAATTAAACATTGCTAATTCGGTGTCTCTGGCAAACTCTCTTGCAGCATCCAGAGATGGACTTCTCGAGAGCAAAGATTGCATGAGGGGGGGTGTTCAACTGCTTCTTCTGTAGCTTGATTATACTATAATCAAAAGCCAGATGCGTGACTTTGAACTTCTCTAATCCAGAAATATTTGGATGTTTACTTTGGGCGCAGATGGCCGAGCTTGCTCAGTTATTTTGGTGTTTTAACTACGGTTTATGGTTTGTTTTTACAAACTCCATCTTCTCTCTTAGGATTGAAATGCTCTTGGTTTACAATTTTCTTTCTTCCTGATCACTGCCGAAGGAAGTTGCTACTGTGAAAACACTAATTAAGAATCCGACTCGGTTGAGGGCAATCTAGACATAATTTCAACATGGTCCTCACAAAGAGGGTATATATAAGGTGATATGGTGCCGTGTCTAGCCCAAATTCGTACCCTCGATTCTGCCACGACTTAGGAGATCGTGCAGTGCCCCCATAGGGCAGATTAGTCAGAAGGAAAAGCAATTACAGTTTTCATTATGGCTCTCTGTGTATGTCATAGCAAGTAGTGGTTGGTCTGTCTTACGGCTATCCTGTAAAATTTTGTTGTGTTCGGGTTGACGAGCGTTCTGGAGCATATTAGCAGAGGAGATATCGTATTTGCATGAGTTAGTGGTCATGCTTCGAAGTTTAAGATGTCTGCAAATCATATGATAGGAAGGACTTTGCGTGTTTCGATCCCGAGTGTACTTCGCAAATACGAGCAAGGCCAAGCTGTTGGTAGGACGCCCACGGAATTTGCTCGGTATTCTTTTACTTAGCCAGGGCAAACTTGGGAAAAAAGAGTTGTTTACAGATCCCCAGAATATTCCGTGCATCCTAATGGAAATTCCTTCAGGAGTCCTGGTGGTATAAAATTATAAATGATGGTTGCGAGCAAGCTCGAGTGTCCCTTGCTCTCGGACCCACTATAGTCTAAGTAGCATCAAAATAGACAAAACGAGCTGACATGTCATTTTTTAAAAAATAAAAAATTCTGATCCGTTAGGCCATTATATAGGATTAATATTACGAAAAATTCTAAATTGGTATACACGTGATAAATTTATCTTAAATTATTTTTTCGATCATGAAAAATTTTAAATTAGTACACTTGTGATGAATTTATTCCAAATTATTTTTTTGACCATAAAAAATCTCGAATTGCTATATTTGTGATAAATTTACCCTAAATTAATTTTTTTACCATGAAAAACCTCGAATTATTACACTTATGACAATTTACCCTTTTATTAAATTGAAGTAGTAATATGAAAAATCCTAAATTGACATACCTGTGATAAACATAAGGTAAAAATTTTAAACTGGTATACCCGTGAAGTGTCACATGCCATCTAATTAACCAATTTGATATTAAATTTAATGAAAAATAACATAGGGTAAATTTGTTACAAATATATCAGTTTGGGGTAAATTTATCATAAGTGTACCGGTTTGGGATTTTTTGAGATCAAAAAAATAGTTGGGATAAATTTGTCACATATGTACCAATTTAGAGTTTTTCATGGTATTAACCCCATATCAATAGTGAGTTTTTTTTTCCCTTTTGTTAGAGATTTACGATTAGTTTTTCTTTTTGGTTGGTGAGGTATATAACTTAGATATATATATTTAATAGATTTATATTTTGACTCCTAATTTATTAAAAATGCATAAAATTGATATCATGTATGTCAAAATGATATGTCAAGATTCTAGACTAAAGCGTGTCACTGGTGTGTTTGAAGTGCTAATCACTTGTCGAAGAGCGTCTGACATGTGTTCAACATGACACGTAGATCTCCGGACAGTGTGTCTGTACTTTCTAGACTATAATTATGGTCTTGACTTATTGCCGATATTCCAAGCATCGTGGCCCGATCCTTTCATCCAGCACTAGCCTCCATGTTCTTGACCATATATTTCGTGCTCGAATCGCTTTTAATCGTACCAAAGTGCGTCAAATAAAGAAGCTTAGGCAACTCATAATCGACAGCTAAAATCATTTAAGACGCAGCACTAAGACCCATTACTTGTGTGTACCTTTCAAAAGTAGCATCATATACAGGATGATGTAAGAAAAAAAATTAAGCAAAGCCGGCTACGGCGCTTGATTAGGGGAAAATACCAAATAGCTCGACCCCATCATTCTCCTTATTCAATTCTCGTGTTATTCGACCCAAGGAGCATGATGATGAACGATGGGGGGGCGAAATGCATGCATCGATTGATTTTCCGTGCATCGATTAGTTTTCCGCCATCCAAAAAGTCAAACGCGGCTTCACCTAAAAACAGAGAAGATAATATTCTCATACTCGAGTCGATGCAAAACCGAGTCGAACGCTCCCCGAAAGTGACGAATTCTGGTTGAGGGGAGCATGGCTTTACCTAAAAACTGAAAAGACAAAGCGCATGGCCGGAAAAAAAAAATTAGATTTTTCATAGACCGAAAACAACAAATTTTTGGAGGAGGAGGAAAACGACTTTCGCTACCGACAAGGAGGAAACCACTTTCCCTAAACTAACCAACAAATGAAAGCTAGCTATTTTTCTTGAAGATGACGTTCTATGAAAGAAGTATTCTCCATTATCACGAAACTTTGGATGAAACAAACGCACCCAAAGGTTACAAAGGAGTTTACAAAACCACCATCTTACGGAATTGTTCCTCTAGTTCTCCACCACCAAGTAGTGTCGTTTTGGCCCCCGAAGAGAATGATTAAGAGAAGAGTGTGCCGATATCGAGGGCAAAACAAACGAGGAACCGTAGGCGGAATGTTCCGCTCAATGGCAGCGGGGAGGCAATTCTTGCTTTCGTTCCGATGCACGGTATTGGTACATTTAAAAGAAGAACCCCTCCTATTTTCAGCAGAAGAGGATACATCTTCTATACGTTAAGCCGGAACGGTACTCGATCGGGTCCGCTTTCCAGCCGAAGTTATCCCTCACAAAATCGAATTCGAGCACCCGGTTGCCCCAATCAAAACATAACCACTAAGCCTCGCTCATTTCCCTCTGCTCAAAGCAGCTAACTTGTTCCGTTCTTGGGGCAACTCTCAAGGTGGCAAATCTTCCTTCTTCGTTCTTTTTTTTTTTTTTTTCTGCAAAGTTTGATCAAGCCTTGGAGCTAAGTGGGAACCCTTTTAGCCAAAAAGGAAAGACACGACTAGGGACGGAAAAAGGGGCCATCCTCTTCTCTCCAGGCAGAGCAATCCAATGATAGGGAGAGTCGACGAAGGATGATTGATGATGGTGATTGGGGTTCGTCCCTCCTCCACCAGTAGAGCTCAGTCGCCCACTCCTGATTGGGACTTTTTCCCAACTCGTGGCCAACTTTCTTTGCCCTTGGCATCTCCTCCCTTGTCGTTTCCATTCCCCCCCTCCCCACCCAGAGAGGAAATGAACTTGGGAACAAGAAGAACCATGCACTAGTAAAGTTCCGTAGGCAACAGCACGTTCTTGATTCAATAATGTCGCTAGCCAAAGCATAGAATGCCAACATCTCTCCTAAGAAACCATATAGAGGGAGATAGCTCTTGGGAAAAAAAAGAGTGCCTGAGGGAGACGAGTCCCGAAAGAACACAAGGATCCTTAGAGGTGAGCAAGACGGACCGATCAAATCAGAAACCGATCGCCCGGACCAGTTCTAGGTTCTCGATTCCGTAAGATTGAAATTGGTTGAGTTTCAGTCGGGTTCCCGATTCTGGGAGAACTGGGCCAAAACGATTACTTTTTATTTCTTAAACGTAAATCAAATAATCCACCGGTTACTTTTTTTATTTTTTAATTGCAAACCTAATTTTAATTAATATATTAAAATTAAAGTCCGTGTTACTCATTCCTACTGGACGATACCCAGGAATCGGACCGAACTGGACGGTCCGTTCTGATCCAATTTCTGATCCTAGAAATTAGAAACCGATCTGATTCTCGATTCCTGGATGGGATTGGACCGAATCAAGAATCGATGAAATCTAATGATCACAGTCTGTAGACATGTTTTACAGGAACGATAGCAGAAGCCGCTGATGTTTTCCGTCATCAGTAAACGTAGGACCTCCGATCTTCCGGCAAGAACCAAAGTGCCTTCGACATGAATGTCCAGAGAAAATGGCACGAGCTCTCTGCGTTTGATGAGAGCGAGTCGTTTCCATTCTATTTCCTTTGTCCGCTTTTGAAGTTCCAACCCTTCTTGGTGGCCGCCAAGTGTCGTGATTCTAGCTAAGCCACCTGTAATGCAATTAATGTCCCCTCGAAATCTAGACGTGGAAAATTGAACTCGTTCATCTATAGGGAGGGAGAAAATTACGTCTAGGGCTGGTTTCACCCGTCTTCCGGCAGGATAGGCTGCAAATTTCGAGAATTATTTTATGTCGATCCGAGTCCGACCCTCGAGGCCCCCTAATTTACGCTAAATTATTTTTGTTTTGTTCCAGCTTTTCATTAAATCTTTTAAGGACATGTCCAAAGAAGAATCATTTGCTTTTTCCTCTTTTCTTTGGAATGTTTACTTCCCCAAACGTCTCATTTAAGTTGAAATTCGATTTGAACTTTTTCTTCGATCGCTTTACAACCCAACAGGCCAAATGTTCCTCCCTTGGCTTCTCTTTCTGCAGTGTCTGAAAAGATCTATATGTTGACAAAACCAGTTTTCGATCGAATATTCCTGAGTGGGTTTTCCCATTTTCTCTGTGGGTTTTCGATTTTAATATGCTACTAACAATGTCATGGACAGCCCTAAAGTGGCACTAAAGCAAAAGATGCCACACATAAAAGCAACCAGTTAAATTGTGGCCATTCTCAACGAGACTACAAAAGGACCTTTTTCTCTAGAGCTCTTCTTCAGGTGAAGGAATGAGATGGGGGCGACTGACGTGGAGGCTCCGTTTATTTTGCGAAAAATGAGTAATTTGAAAAATATATTCTTAAAAATAATAATTTGTGTCGATTGTATGAATGAATGAACGATAAATATTATTTAGTTATAAATTATTGTCGACAATGCAAACATATTTCATCGATTAATTATTTCAAACGGGATAAGTAATTATTCTAAAATATAAATTTTTTATTTTTTATTTTGCAAAATAAATAGAGTCGAAAAGTCTTTCTTTTAAGGTAATGGTTAGAGTCATTTTCGATGGCCATAATTCCATGCGTCAGATTTAGAATGGAACACCAGCTACGCTTAAGAAAATGGACCATGAACTCAAGTCTTTACAACGATGTCCACGTTCATCGTACTGGCCATACGCCTGCAACAAGAGAAGAACTCTTGCGGCTCGATCATGTGAACTGTAATTTCTGTCTCCATTTTTGCTGATCATCATTACTTGTCAGACTTAAATGTCGTTCTTTTGCTTTATGACTTTAGAGATGGAGAAAGGGACAAAGGCCATGAGGTTGAGACGCCTTAAAAAATAATGTGACATTGGCGCTTGGATCCAAACTGCAAATTGTGGAGGAACAGCTCGCTCCACCTCCAATGAGAATTTGAATAATCTCCTTTCTTTTGGCCAATGTGGAAAGCAGAATCATTCTCTTTTTGATCTCAACTCTCACTTGTTTATGTTTTCTTTTGCCCTTTTCTGCATCGATCTCTTGAGCAAGAAGATCAGTTGGTGGGCTTGCATGGCGGTGCTTCGAGCATTTCAAGCTCTTATGAATTGTGTGTGAAGACTGAAGCAGCGGCTGGGGCTTGTTAGATGGTGTCTTGATTCGGCTGTGGTAGCTTTAACTTCTTCTGTAATTCTAGGATGTTCGTGTTGATGTTGATGTTCCTATGCCAATACGAAAGAGAAAATGTCAGATAATGAGACAGAAAGAGGAAAGAAGCACACAAATTTGTCTGACCCGAATAGTCATTGCCCCCAACACGTCCCTTTCAGCCCTCGCTATCTTGCTGATGCGTTCATCTGCGCAGCAAGTTGCAATAAAATATCAGAAAGTCCAGAGGTGAACTGCGAAGCAAATGTTCAATGTCAAAACAAAAAAGAAAGTGCTTGATAAGAGAAAGAGAGAGAAAACGAGGGGGACAGTTGCATTATTAAAACTGTTCTTGTCCCTTTTGCCCTGTTTTGTCCACATCCTGTAAAAACCCTTATTTTATGCATCCCCAAGCACCCCATCATGAACCCATGAAAGTCTCTGCTCATCATGGCATATTTATAAGAGGTTTGTCTATTGTGTAGTTGCTGTCACTCGCTCTGACAGTGCCCGCAGCACATCAAGAAGAAGAAGAAATCACTCCTTGATTGTTGGAACTGTGCTCTTGTTCGTGTAGTGTGCGACGGGCGAGCGAGAGAGAGAGAGAGAGAGCGACCGACCGAGAGAATGTATGCAGAAACTGGACCGTTGTTCCCTTGCTTCCAGAATTTCTACCCAGAAGTTCAGCAGCTTGAAGAGTTCTATAGAGCTCAGAAATCAACTTCTTCTCTGGTACTAATCTATCTTTGTCTCTCTCTTTCTCTCACCATGTCTATGAACATGAATTTTTTGATGTTCTGGCCCTCTACTAGTGATTGGGTTAGATGGGTTTCTCATTCCTGTCCTCTTGAATATATTTCCGTTACTAGTGCCATCTTGCTGTAAGGGGTAGCGGTAGGGGGATTGAGGGACGAGAAGGTGTCTTCAGGTGATCTAATGATGTTGTTGATTCATATCTCGATTTTCAAATCTGAATTTGTCGGAGGAGCTTTGGTCGAAGAAGAAAACAGAGGAGATGGGTTGCTTTGCATGATTTCTTGATGATTTCTGGACGCAAAGCAAAGAAGAACCTTTAATTACTCCCGTATTCCTTCACATACTTAGCCCTAAACTGGAGACCAAGAAAGCAATAGGCTAAGTTGTTGATTGCAAGCATAAAAAGGATACCTTGCTGGATATCTGTGGTGAACAGACTTAGTTAATTGGACTGTTGAACTCAAAGAAATGGGAGGAAGGCAACTCCTTGGTCCTCCTGATTTCAGTGGCACATAACATAACTATGGGAAGCGAATTTAAGTAGAGAATTTCAAGCGCGATCACACTTTTTATTTCCGAATAGATGCTTCCTATCATTATCTCAAATTGTTTTTATTTTCTGGTTGAGTGATTTCTGAATTTGCACTTGTGCGCTCTTTGTTGTCCATGAAAGACTGTTGATTTATGTTTGCAGCAAGGAACATTTAACGAAATTTTGGGATGTTGAAATCTTTTTAGTTTCTGTTAATTGCATAGATGATCAAAAAATCAATATTGAGGTCTGTAACACAATTAGACTGCTGTAGGGGGATATGCAGCATGTTGGGATACTGTTAAAGAATATCGGTTACAGGTGAGATCTACGAGTAATTGGCTCGCATATACGACGTTGCGGCTGCATGGCAACTCCTAGTTTAATACTACAGTTTCACTTGCTTATATGGTAGTTCGGTCAAAGTTAGAGGCTGCTGATTCCTGACTACTTGTGAGTTGTTAGCCTTCAGTTACTTTGCATGCGCTTTGTTGTTGCTGCATACAGATTCCCATTTAAACTCTAATCTTAACTTATTTCTTTTCCTGACTCAATCTGTAACCGTAAATCGTTTCTCTTTCATCTGTAGTTATTTTTGAGAAGTCCCTGTCTGTGACTTGTCAATCTGCTTGCTTAATTCCTCTGCTTTCCATTTTCTCTGAATTCTTTTCTGATTTTATTCTTTTCGATGCCCCTCACAGGGCAATGTGGTTCAGGGCTCCACCATATCAGAATATGACCTCGGTGGGGTGGGGGATCTATTCAACGCTCCAGAGCCAATAATTGAGGAGCCAATTGCGAGGCTTGATCCCATGACAATGATCTCGGGCCCGGAAGATGTCATTTCCTCTCAAGGCCTCAAAGCTGGTGATATCGTATCACTTCAGGGCGAGCCACTCTTGAGTGAGGTTTTCTATGAGTGTAAGAAGGATCTCTTAGCAAAAGGTGCAATCGGTGCCTCGATTGCTAATTTCATGGAAATGAAAGTTCCTCTGATGAGCATCGATGAGAACCAATCCCAAGAGAATAATTTGCCTCCCCAGGTACCATTCCCTAAGTGTGTTAGCTCGGGAAGTCTGAGTTCCATGGGAATCATTAGTGGACTGAAGCCAAGTTTCCTTGATTTCGCCGAGGTGGACTTTGGAGATGGAACGGTGTGTGGAATGCGGAGGGCATTTAGTGAGGGAGATATAAAGGTCAAGTTCGATTGTTTTGTAGTATTTATGAGCTTTTCTCAGTGGAATACCTTTATCTGTTCCTCAGCTACTGAAGTACCACGTGACTATTTCATATTATACAATTTTGATTATGCATTGCTATTTGGGGTTACTCGAAAAGGTCTGCTCTCATCATAGCAACTAGCATTTTTAATTTAATAAAGAGAAGAGACATCGAATGCTTTAAATAGTTTGAGATTCTCACTTCTTAGTAAAGGTGGGTTGGATTCACTCTTCCTGTCAACTGGTGTATCATCTTACTAGAAGCATAGTGATCTGTGTCCATTTTCGGGCCTTTTGTTTGCGTGGACAGGTGGACATCGTACCTAGCAACAGAGATAGTCCTCAGTTTATCGTCGGCGCTGACATTATTCATAGAGATCCTATTTCCTTTCCTCAGCATAGTTAACCTCCAGTAAAATCAAGTCGATACAAATGTCTGTGTTTCAATTTTTACCTCACGGCATCTCAGTGGCTTAAGCTGCCAAATGTCATCAGTTATCTACCTGTAAGACTGCATTTTATGTGATGCATTATCCAATTCTAAAAGCTGTGGAAATGTCAACTGTCATAGATGCTAAAACCATACGAAGCCTCGTCATTGACGCTTGTGATTTTGATGACAGACTCTTGATGGTGGTAATGTGGGATTCCAATCTCCACTTCAGCAGCCAATACTTATCAGCAACAACACCTCCGAAGGACGCTGGGAAAAGCTTTCTAGATACAGAAACAAGAAGAGCAAGAGGAACTTTGGCAGGAAGATCAAGGTAATATGTTGTTCGCAAGACTCATTTCCGAACAATCTAATGCTTTTTATTCTTACCTTACCAGAAAAAAAACAATCTAATGCTTTTTCATGCCTAAGAAAAACGTGAAGACGTCACTTCGTTTTGTGTGATACTTGTCCTCATTATTGTCTGCTTTTCCGGATAACATGTTAGAGACAAAATCCGCAGCATCTTAGTGTTATATGACTAGGCATTGTAGGGCATTTATTTATCCCGAAGCTTTTGGGCGATCTGGTCACTGATCACATAGTGGTACTCTACAGTATGCTTGCAGAAAGGCTCTTGCTGACAATCAACCGAGGTTCCGAGGAAGATTTGCGAAGACGGAAGAGTCAGACACCTCAAAAGGCAACAACTGTTAATGAGTCGGACTTAGAAGTCGCGACAATCTAAGATAGACAGATGAAATAACAGATCAAGATCAGTGGCCACCCTCTCGGAGGCTCAGTGAAGACTTGAAATGACTACTGGAGGATTTTAGGTTTAATTTCTTATCGATCATCGTGACTTGTTAGTAGACTTAAATGGCCCAGTTAGATTTGTACATGAGGAGTGAAGCCCAGAAGGATGTATTCGACATCTTTGATAATGTTAATAAGAGCAGCGTTATTTGGTTTCATCGGATTCTTCTGTCGCTGATCATGTTGGTGCTCTATGCTCCAAGCTTTTGGAGGGTTCGGCGACATCGGACTAAGTTTTCTGAAGTTCATCTGCATTAGTGATTGTGTCACATTGCTGTTCTTTCGGTCGACTGCATGTCCCTCCTGATAGGGCCATAAGTTCCTCGAATGACCAGCAAAAAATCTAATTTGACAGAATGCCTGAGGCGTATTGCAGGCTTCTCCAGGGGTATTACGAGACGACGACCAGCCGCGAACGCTCAACAGGGAGCAACAAACCAATGAAGGACACACACCAAGGTTATTTATTGAAGGCAGCAGTTTCATGGGAGCTTTGAGCAGTGCCGTACAAATCCCCTTGGCGTGTAGTCTGACAATTATAGCCAGCAACGTCAACAAAAGATACGAAGAAAGAACAATAAAAAAGGGAGAAATATTATTTCCTTTTCCTTTGCAGCTCCCGCCGGCGTTGCTGAACCGGCCATCAGATCAAGCCCACTGGTCACTTCCGCAAGTCCGACGTGCGTGACCACCTACAACACCAACCCCCCCAACCCCCCCCCCCCTTTTCTTCTCTGGTTGAGTCAGTCCAATCCACATTGGAAGAATTATCTCCAATCAAGATTTGATTAGGAATTTTCTAATCCACAACTTGTCATATGATTAAAAAATCTATTTATATGATCATAGATCGAATATTTAATCATGCAAGGGTTTCAATAGGGAGATTAAAATTGGACTTTAATTTTGCGATGTTGATGGGCATTTTATTTACTTTCCTATTTTGAACTCATTAATTGATTGATTGTTTGTTATCTTTTAGAAGATATCCCTTCGTATGATGTGATTTAAAAAAAAAAAATCTAAAAGACATTTCTTCATCAATTGCCATGTCTAGATAGATTGCATGTTTAATTTGAAATCATGTAGACAATGTGCATATCTAGGTTAACTTGTAAATAATTAGATTATATCACATTGTCCTTTAAAATTGCATCTCTAAATGTAATCTTATGTCAAAAATACGTAATCTTTACTAATTTAGGGTTCAAAAATACATAATCTCTAAATGTAATCCTAAAATATGTAAGAAATAAAGTGTTTTGACATAGTTTAATTTAGGGGCATGAATAAATCTAAAAATAAAAAAAAAATCTTGCCATGCCATTGCATATAGGTTAGTCGTTTACTTTTACATAAATCCAAAAATTCTTTAAAAAAATAATTTTGTGGGGCATGTTCCTTGATATTTATCTTGAGTGTTAATTGTTAATTTAATTGATTATGTACACGCATGATAAGTTATGTTTTTTTTTAAAATCGAAGATATAGGTTAGTGACTTAGTTTATAATCAATTAAATTTGCTTGATCAAATCTTTTTTATGAAATAAAATGGTATCGAAAGATTGCTAAAGTAATCTAGCACAATCATATCTCAGACTCACTATATCTGGATTGTAGAAATAAAATAGTTTTCTCTTGCTATTTTATTTAGGTTTTCAATTAACCTACTAAAATTGATTAGTGGTGGCTCTAAAAATTATAATCTTTTGCTCAATTTACGATTTAGTAGAATTTGAGAGAGTCCGGATAGGTCACAACAATACTCTTCATACCTTGAACCTGAAATGTATCTATCATACTCTGAAACCTGAAACAATTGAAGTGAATCATTATCTTTAATGATCATAATTTGTTGCTATAATTTATTGACCACTACTCATATTTAGGCACACGAAAAATATGAAACATTCACAAATTAAAGCCAATAATGAAAGTTCATACTATGATTTTAGATTACACACTCATCATTGAATATTATGGAATACTGTAGGATCACGCGAAAATATAGAGCAAGAAAAGCGTTGGAACCATTTCCTTGATTTTTAGAACTTGAAACTTATCCTGCATATCTTAAGACCTGGAACCTGACCCACTCCTCGGTTTGCCTTTGCCTAAACTAGCAATGTGACTCTAGTTTAGTACATACTTAAAAGCCAATCACAACCATTACCTTCTGCAATTCAGAGAAAAATGGAAGGATCAATGACTGAATACTGATCATGAGATTAATAGGTGTTGATACTGAAAATTGTCTCTTAGTGATTCGGTGCCTTGGAAATGATGTCATGAGGAAAGATTTTACTAATAAATCCCGAAATATGGTAAGAAGGAAGGGACTTACTGAATAGCACAGTGGTACTTTTATATTTGAGAAGTTTAAAAGAAAGGAGAAAAGATACCGAATGAGGGGACACCGTGTGCTTGAATTCAGTAAATTTCAGGTATGCGATGTAGGGATTATATCCCAAAATTTGAAAAACATAAGGCAGAACTCATGGGCGCGAACAGATTTTTGGAAGTTAAGGGATGTTATTCAAAAAAGATACAAGTGGGATTAGAAAATGTTTTGATTTCACGGACAAGTTATGAAATCATGGGTTGAGAAGAAATGAGCATGGGCGCTCAAATTCAAAAGTTTGAAATTAAAGAATAACTGCTCAAGCAGTTGAGAACGCAATGCAAATAAATATCTAAAAGAAAGGAAAAGAAGGAGGATCACATAACACAACTCAGAAAAATACTTTGTTTCTTTCGAAGTTTTCATTACTGTTTCCAGTTTAACTTCCTGCACTTTCCATTCCTTATACCTTTTAGATTACAGCAATTTATGTCCTATTTACATCAAGTAGGAGTACTGTAATCGTAGGTTGTTCAACTTTCGAAGCATTTCCTTATTTAGAATCTCCATCAGAACAGAGCCACAGAATTCGTATTAATAAAAACCGAAGAACGAGTTTCGATGAAGGATATTCCCGATACAAAATCGTGCGAACAAGAGGGGGCGTAATTGCCTCCCCCTCTCTCTCTCTCTCGTGGTTGTCCTCTTCTTCTCTTTGGCTGCTCAACTGTTTGCCTGGTCTCTAACAGTTTCGAGCGCAGAGCGCGGGGATTCGTCCTCCGAAAACACAAGCCGAACTCGTTCCGATCGCCACCCAATGGCACTCGTCGTGTTCTGCGGGCTAGCACGGAAGCCAGTATACAATTGCCACACGGCCGGTACCATTGTGGGGGGGACACATGTTGCCTCGCATCGAGAAGCAAGCGAAGGGATGAGTTTGGAAACATTCTCTCTCTTGCCGCCGTGACCTTTTCTCTTGGAAGTAGACATCGTTTCCTTCATCCGCCACCGTCACCTACCCCCACTCAAGTTTTGACCTTGACCCATCTTCTCATTGGGGGAAACTTGCGAGACTTTGCCTTCTTATAAATCAAAAGCGACCAATGATTAACCATGGGAACTCCTCGTCTCCTACCCGACCCAGTTCGAGGATCCCCATGATCGGTCGACCTCAAGATCGATCTCACCGTACAGAGGCTTGTGATCTGATCCCCAACATCCACAGTAAGAGCTCTTGCTTTCGACAGCCCTGCTCTCCTCTGCTTCCAAGGTCTTATCATGGCCAAACCCTCATGAAGCACCCGCTTCGCTCTCTCTCTCCCCTCTCTCTCTCCCCTCTTTATATATGATCCTATTACATCACCCACAACAACAAAAGAGGACGAAACGTTAAGCTCTGTTAAAATCGGCCACAAATGACTAACTCTTCATAAATTTCGGCTTGTCGCTTAGTGTGGGCGATGCGATCCAAGCAAAAGGCCCAAGCTTTGACTCTGAGGGCATCCCTTTCCAGAATGAAACCCAATAACATATTAGAAAAAGAAGAAGAAGAAGAAGGAGAGACGACCCATATCGCGACTTAATCCGTTTGCCGAGGAAAAAATCACACAAATTCAGCAAACTCGTCTACAAACATCATGTACGGGGGGGAGGGAAAAAGATCGACTGATTCCGTCTAATTATCTCTTCCAGAGTTTGGGATCTTTGAATTACGGGCGAAACAATTTTTCGGAATAATTAAGGATTCTCTGCTCAGAAAACCTCCTCTGTTCGAGCTCAACCCTCCACGAAAGTGGGAAGAGAATAATGTGTGACTCGACACTAACCATTAATGAAGAAGAAAGACGCCAACGTCCCCACCAAATACCATTTCGGGAAAATATCTGAGGACCACCAACGAACCCAACCGCCAAAACAGACGAAGCGCAACCTCGTAAAGTCGTAATATGAAGAGACCGACCGCCGTGACCAGACGTTGCAGCACCACCACCACCACCCGCCTCGGGGAAACGCCGCATCCTGCTGGCGAAGACCCAAAATCAGCCCGCCCACGAAGCCCCGAAAGGGAGAAGGCGAATGATGAGGTGGACCCATCAAACAAAATTTGTACCGCCCTTCGTGGATTCCGGGGTTGTCCACGAAGCATTTACGAATGTTTTTTCGAAATCCTTGGGACAGAACATCGTACGGCACGCACTCGTTTCGCATGATCGTAGTACCCGAACAGAAAAGGGGAAAAAAGAAGAAGAAGAAAAGATGACCCGATCGCTCACCGATCGAATGGGGAGTCCGCCGAAGAGTCGCGCCCCCACGAGATTTCCACGACTCCTTCGCAACCTCTGCCCGAACGTCGTCACCAAATTCGAACCCCCGACAATTTTCAGTCACCAACCTTTGACCTCTGCTAAAAGAAGAGAGAAGAGGAGAAATTTGGGATCTTGAAGCTGGCAATGATGAAAGAAGCGGTGAATTCGGGTGCAGCAATTTGGATCGATCGTGCAAATATTTGCCTGGGGACTTAGGAAAAAATAAAAATTTGCTCTAAGCAATCTCGCGTGATTCGCAAGTTAAGCTCGAGCTGAGCCCGTCGACTCTCTTCTCTTCACCAACATTATGCATTACATTCTCTCTCTCTCTCTCTCTCTCTCTCTAGCTCTCTCACAAGATAACGCCGTCGGTCTCTCTCTGTCTTCTGTGTCAGCTCACTTTCTCTCTCTAGAATTCGCATTCTTGAAAAGAAATTCGCAGGAAACTGCTATTTCCAACAAAGACTCGCCCTTTTCTCACTCCGATTGTCGAAGATTTCTCTTATATTATCTATTCCCGAGCCAACAGATCAGTCTTTATCCTGCGCGTAGGCCTCTCTCTCTCTCTCTCTCTCTCTCTCTCTCTCTCTCTCTCTACTCTGAAGAAGCAGTTGGAATTGGAGCAGCTCCGTCTCGCAGATCCCTTATTTGCTTCTCGACCCTCTACTTCTCAATCTTGTCTATCTTCGAAATCTCCTGTTCCATCTCTCTCTTCCCTTTTCGTTTCTCGCGAAATCGCACCGGGGCGGCTTCGGATTCCCCTGTTATTTAAGTTCTTCCCAGCACGTCCGATTAGGGTTTGCGGCTTGGCTTGGGGACTTCGGTTTCGATGCGGGAATCGAGCGCGAGCATGGCGCGTTGACAATTGCCCCCGGTTCCGATCGTTTTCGTGACCGAAGACATGATAATCAAGCGCAAATTGAAATCGCGAATGCCGAGGTTGAAGCGGAGGAAACCTGGAGACCCGGCGGCGGCTGACCACAATGGCGATGGCGAGGCCGGGGCGCGGAAGAAGAGTAAATTGGGCAATGGTTACTACCCGTTGAATCTTCTCGGCGAGGTGGCCGCAGGTGTAATCCCTGGTGTTCTCGGCGAGAAGCAATTTGCAGCCTCGTGGTGCACGGAATTGTCTTGTTCCTCGGAGGAGGTCGGGTTGGAATCCCAGGCTCAAGATTCGGGGAGGGCGACCAGCAGGGCAGAGGAGATTTCGCGGCCGCCTCTGGTGAGGACCTCCAGAGGAAGAGTCCAGGTATTGCCTTCTCGGTTCAATGACTCTGTTATTGATAACTGGAGGAAGAGAGTACTACTAAGGGGATTGTTAGACAGTGATGTCGAGGAGTATGAGATCGTCGAATGTAAAAAGCCAAAATTCAGTACTAAAGCGGCCAGAACTTTGAGTAATGGCTTGAAAAATAGGAGAAAGGAGGATGCAATTGGTGTCAGGTATATCGGATGTGGTACATTGTGTGAAGAAGTTGAGGAAGAAAAAGTTGGCCATGGGAATATCGACATAAAGAAGTATTCAAGCTCCCGCAGTTCGCTGACGTCTATACAGGACCATCTGGGTGAGTACAACAGGTACTCTGTAGAGGAGACTGACAAAAGAAGAACTCAGTGGAATGGCGCGAGGAAAGGAAAGATGGATTGTATGGGCCTGAGGACTTCTATTCGGGTGATATCGTGTGGGCAAAATCTGGAGAATTTGAGCCTTTTTGGCCTGCCATTGTCATTGATCCAATGACACAAGCTCCAGAACTGGTCTTAAGAGCTTGTATAGCTGATGCAGCTTGTGTGATGTTCTTTGGTTATGCAGGAAGTGAGGATCATAGGGTATGCCCAGGAAGTACTTTTTATACTTGTGCTAGTTTCTATTCACTCAAAAATATATATCAACTGTATAATTGGCATCTTGTTCTGAATGTTTGAATGTTTATAATCAGGATTTCGCGTGGGTGAGACGAGGGAGAATTTTCCCATTTATGGACTTCGTGGACAGGTCTGTGCTCGGTGCTCCATTTCACTCAGATATTGGACCTTCAGTATAAGCTTCAATTGTCCTGAGCTCAAAGTGTGCTTTTTGCAGGTTTCAGGAGCAGCCTGAGTTGAAGGACTGCAAACCCAGCGACTTCCAAATTGCAATGGAGGAGGCATTTTTAGCGGAAAACGGTTTTACAGAAAAGTTGACACATGACATTAATTGGCTGCTGGAAATACGATGGATGCTGATTTTGCTTATAGAGGGATTGAGGAGGCTACTGGTTCAAATCAAGATCAAGAGTTTAACTCTCTTAACTTGGTGGGTTTCTCTAAGGTGCCTCTTTCTGTACATACATAATTTCTATCCATGATGGTATATTATTAACATCATACATAATCTATTACCCATCTCTTAAAATTCATGTTTAGTGCTAATGAGACTCAAGTCTAGTTGATAGTTATATGATCTTTGCATTTTCCTGGGTTAGTTCTCATGGAATCAGTTGGCCGCCAGAGGTTCTTCTTTGCATGACAATGGAGTTAGGATAGATTTCTTTTCTTTATCATTCGTTCTTTCTTTTTCTCTTATCATTCTTTCTTTCTTTTTCTCCTGGGTGCAAAATTGAGGGTGGGGAGTCATCCATGCCTACCTTCCTTTACCTTGGTCAGTAGTATGATTGGGATAAATATATGTGATGATGTTGATGATCATCCTTGCTTGGTTGAACTTCCTCCTGCAGGATGTATCTGGGACGAAGAAAGAACCACGGTGCTGTGAAGGCTGTGGATCTATCCTTCCAGTGAGAATGACAAGAAAGATAAAGTTTCAACTCCTGGAGGGCAATCACTGTGCAGATTGTGTTCTAGGGTCTGTAAAATCCGTTTTTCCTGTAAAGGCATTTGCTTGTTATTTCATATGATAGGTGGCACTGAGGGGGATGCAAACCCATATACAGCATTTAAGACATATAAGATGCTGAAATAAACCTGAACATTTTCTATTTGTAGATGATAAAATCAAATCATTACTGCGGCATATGCAAGAAGATATGGAATCATTCGGACAGCGGAAGTTGGGTAAGGAGAGCTGACCTTTCTAGGGATTTTGTCTGGTATACCGCTTTTTTCCATAGATTCTTCTTAGAGTGAAATCATTAATATTTTCGGGGCAATAGGTACGTTGTGATGGCTGTAAAGTTTGGATTCATGCGGAGTGCGATAAAATTTCAAGTAACCGTTTTAAGGTACAGTTACTATCATATACATCAGTTCTGTTTGCATTGGCAAATGGTCCAACCTCTGACTATTCTTTTGTACTTTACTATTTTTGAAGGAGATGGGTGGCACTGATTATTATTGCCCTGCATGTAGAGCGAAGTTCAATTTGAATTGTCTGATTCCGAAAAGGGCCAACCTAATATAAAGTAATTGCTCTCTCTCTCTCTCTCTCTCTCTCTCTCTCTCTCTCTGCCAGCTGTTCTTATTCAGAAATAAGCCTTCTCACTTCTGGAAATTCCTTGCCTGTTACTGAGAGAACACTAGATGTACTGCTTTTATATATGGAACATTGTAACTTTGTCTAGTTCTCACTTGCTAAATAGTTGCTCAACCTTTTGCTGCAGGACGAACAAGAGTAGTGGCCAGTTGGTGCTGCCTAACAAAGTTACAGTCGTTTGTGCTGGTGTTGAGGGTGTCTACTTTCCAAGCCTTCATTTGTAAGTTTAACTTACAGTGCCCTGCATCACTGTGTATCCTTTCCATGGTCTCCGACTTTCTGCATTCATGTAACAGTCCGAAATTGTCTCTGTTACAATCCTTAGAAATAAACCAATTGGTTAATTCGATGAATTGCTTTTTAATTTCTTCTCCTTGTTATCTCAGAGTTATTTGCAAGTGTGGGCTTTGTGGAACAAAGAAACAGGCACTTAGTGAATGGGAACGACATACAAATTCCAAGTTGAGGAATTGGAGAACCAGCATAAGGGTGAAAGGTTCCATGTTACCTCTGGAGAAATGGGTTTGTGCTTAAGCCGAATTTTTGCATTATACTCATCACTTTCATGATGTGTCTTACAAAATGGTGCTGGTTTTTATGTTTTTTTTTTTTTTGTATTAGTCATTATCGTGCGATAATTTAATTATTTACACAGCAGTTCAGACATACCTTTCCAGTAGCTAGTGGTGTCTGTTCTAAAGTGTAACTCGAGGAGGAAATCTTCTTGTAGCAATGCATTGGAATGAGGTACTTGTAGTACTTTATCTAGAAGTGCGGAATCTGTGTCATTGGCCATGGTATACAATTGAGAAGGAGCCTTTCCTTGCCTGAACCATCCATATCTTGGTGAAGGCAATGTCTGAATGCAAGTGCACATACAACCACTAATTTAGAAATGAGTAAGTGGTCGGGACTTTCAAAGTAGAGTATTATGTTGAATCTACTGCAATAATGAAGATAAGTTAGCAGTGGCAAGATCTGAGCCGAGGGAAGGAAAGGGCCATGTAGTTGGTGTTTCAGCCAAATATAATCTGCCACTAATTTTTGTTGCTCGCCATTTTCAGTGCAATTTTTCCCTCCTTTTGCTGATCCTTGCTAAACATTGAGTTGAAAGACAAGCAAAAGCCAAGAAGATGAGGGGCAAAAGCTCCTTTGCTAATTTGTGCCCTTGTGCAGACTTTTGAACATTTTAATTTTCCATAACCTCACTGATCTTTCTACTGAAGAAGTGTAACTTTTGTTGTCAACTCATTTGGTTTCTTTTGATTGGTTTTTTAAAGCCAAGTCTCTGGGTTCCTTTATAGGTAGAATCAGTATAAATCTGGGGAAGTCTCAACCTTTTGAGAGAGATTTGACATTCTTGTTGGTCACTTCCTCTTATGGATCTTGATCATCTTTCTTAGGCTGTTACCTTTTCTTGTGTTTCTGTTAGATGATGCGCCTGTATTAGGTTTTGAAAAGCTGAATGGAGATCTATCGAGTCTGAATTTTGAAACCTTAATATAACTTTTCTTCCATGATTGGTAATAGCATGGCCAGTTACTTGAGAGATGTGTATTGATATCCTTTTGGATTTGCAGATGCTGCAATTGGCTGAATACCATGAAAAAACTCTAGTTTCTGGGAAGCCACCTAAACGACCTCCTATGAAAGAAAGGAAGCAGAAGCTGCTCACGTTTTTACAAGGTTTGCTTACCCTTATAGCATGTACTCTTCTGATTGAAAGAGCCAATTCTTACTTGCCAATCTTCATTGCTGAGACAGAGAGGTATGAACCAGTGTATGCTAAATGGACGACCGAGCGATGTGCTGTCTGTAGATGGGTTGAAGATTGGGATTACAACAAAATTATTATCTGTAACAGGTAATCATCATGAAGATTGTGGTTAAATTAGTTCCACCTCAATCATAGCAAGCCACCTCCTATTAAGATTATACTCTAGGATTACGGAGGAGCAGAGCATCTTGTACCCACCTTATATATTGCACATATCTAGGTTCTGACAAAGTACCTTTTGCAGGAGATATTATTCTGCTACCTTTTTTCAGGAGACCTAAGGATTAGCATATTATTTTGGTCCCCTGACCTGTTGATGCATGTTATGATTTTCTTTTTCTTGCTTTACTTGTTTTTGGCACCTAGGTTATTCTGGAATCATAATCATGTCACTGTGTACTTATTAGATGTCAAATAGCGGTTCATCAAGAGTGCTATGGGGCAAGAAATGTGCGAGATTTAACATCATGGGTATGCAAAGCTTGTGAAACACCTGAAATCAAGAGGGAATGCTGTCTCTGTCCAGTAAAAGGTACTTCGTTGTTGCTTTTTAACTTCGTGGTATCTGATTTGTTAGGGTAGTGCCGTGATGTACCTTATCTGGACCTAGTCTGGAGAGGACTATTGAATTTTTATCTGCGCATATGAAAATCCCGTTATATATTTATTTTGTCAAATAACTGGCGCTGTTCTAGGTCAGACATCATTCTGGAAACAGTTTCCTAATGTTTTAAGCACTTTTGGGTCTCTGCACCTGTGATACTTCAATTCAATTCATGTCTGAAAATCTTCCTGTTGTATGTGGTTGGGAAGAACTTGCTCGGAAGGTTTGGTTCCTGTCTCTTCATATTTACTTGAGCTTGATGGCTGAACCCTTTCTGTCTAGGTGGTGCACTGAAGCCAACTGATGTGGAGCCATTATGGGTTCATGTTACATGTGCGTGGTTTCGACCTGAAGTTGCCTTTGCAAGTGATGAGAAGATGGAGCCTGCTATTGGGATCTTAAGCATTCCGTCAAATTCTTTTGTTAAGGTTAGAGCCTGTCTCAGAAATTGAATTCCCAGTTTTGCTTTTTCTTTTACAAATTCAACCTAGTTCGGCATGTATAAAAATAAATAAATAAATAAATTCTTATCCAGCATCTTACATTTTATTAATCAAGGGATGATAAACCATTTAGTAATGTGAAGCTTTTAATATCCGTGGTATAATGTTCCAAATTTAATATTTGCCTCAATGATAGAATCATCAGGTATATTACATATTTTATGATTGCAGAGTATGTTATTTTTACTTTAATTTTGCTTATCTTTAGGTCAGTAATTTCGTGTCTCATCTTTTATCATTTTTGCAATTATCCTTTCAAACTAACCCTTGCTGTGCAGAGGTGTGTATCCTGTTGGTGTGTTTGGCTTTATTTCACTTGAATATGTTGCTGATGGTTAATATGTGAACCAAACCCTCAGATATGCGTTATTTGTAAGCAAATTCACGGTTCCTGTACGCAATGCTGCAAATGCTCAACCTATTACCATGCAATGTGTGCATCAAGGGCAGGGTATCGGATGGAGGTGAGTTATCTCAATCTTCAGAACTTGGGTAGTTTGTCCAGTTTACTCTATTTATTTGACTAAAATCCAATACTGTGGCTTGACGGTATAACTGGAGCCAACAATTTAGTAGTTACTTTTGGGTTAGTAGCGAGTAACATATCTGTCTGGTTTATTTTAGAAAAGAGATTGGGAACATGGCTCTCTCTTCTTAAAGTATATTTGTTTTTTGGTCTTTCAGTTGCATAGCTTGGAGAAAAATGGGAAACAGATTACAAGGATGATCTCTTATTGTGCTTATCACCGGTATGGACTCACTTCTGTGTTCTCACAATAATGAAGGAAGCGCTTGACTCCACTGTTCACCCCCTAGATATTATTCCTTGTTCTCTCCTCATTGTTCTTTTCCTAATTATAGGTTATTTACCTTCTTAAATTGGTAGACTTGATATCTTGCCAAATATTTAAGCCATCTACACAGTGTCCTCCTTTCCTCCATGAATGCCTACTTTTGAATAAGCACTCTTCATTGTCTCACAAGTTTAGTCACCGTACCAGCCATAGATCACTGCACGTGTCTGTGCATTTTGTATTCAATTCACAACTATGAGAATATGTTCTCTTTCCTTAGAGAAGGAAAGCTATAGCACCTCCCTGTCCTCCATTATGAGAATATGTTCTCCTTCTGGCCGTATCTACCCAGAGAAACTTGAACCAAACTCATGGCTCTACAATTCCTTTCAACGAATTGCCTGGATCACCAAGCACCACCCATGTCTTCATAACTCATTATCATTGTTGGTTTAGACTTAATGATTTTTTCTTTTGGTTCAGGGCCCAAATCCGGATACTGTTCTCATCATACAAACTCCTGCAGGGGTTTTTTCTGCTAAAAGCCTCATACAAAACAAAAGGAGGTCTGGTTCAAGGCTCATCTCATCTAGACCAGTGCTTGAAGATGTTCCAACAGCAGAAATCAGTGAATCGGATCCACTCTCTGCTGCAAGATGCCGGGTCTTTAGAAGATTGAAAAATAACCGGAAGGTTCATCTTTCAATTTTCTCAATCTATCTGATTGTTTTGTTGCTTGCATAACATGACAAGGATAGTCTTGTACTTACGTTCTCTTGACTTTTCATCTTGCTAGAGATCTGAGGAAGAAGCTATTCCTCACAGAGTCAAAGGATCTTGCCATCATTCTCTAGGCATAATCGACAGTTTGAACAAATTTAGAGTAAATCCTTGTCCTTTTCTAGTTGCTTTTGTGTTTTTTAATCTGCAAATTGGAAGTCGAGACATGTGTAGCTCCTGATTAAAATTTGCTGTCATTTTCATCTACAGGAAGTAGACGAGCCCAATACATTCTCATCATTCCGTGAAAGACTACACCACTTGCAGGCAAATGCCCGTCATTTCACGCTCTTTTATTGTTTTGTCTTTTCGTTTTCCCCTGCTTTCTAATTCCATATTGTGGTACTGACATGACTACAGAGAACTGAACGCGATCGAGCTTGCTTTGGTAGATCTGGAATACATGGGTGGGGACTATTTGCGAGGAGGAATATCCAAGAAGGAGAGATGGTAAATGCAATGTCCTTGGCCCTTTTATGTGCGCTTTGCTTGGGTGGATCGTGGGCATTGAGCATATTTTCTTATGGCATGGCGATTATAAATTTGCACTAGACATTGTGTTGTAACAAGGAATACCCGGGTATTTTCTTGGTGCACTGTCTGTCTCATATTTTGAGCTCACAACCTGGGACCGATGTATGTTGCATTCCCTTTTGACCTATTTGATCTGGAAATGCAGAGTGAAAAATGGGAGATTTGCATCTAGTAATTGTTGGATTCACCGTGTGATTCACCGTGTGATACAGATACTTCCATTCACGCATTGTGAATATTGTGTCGTTCTCTGCAGGTTATCGAATATCGAGGGGAGCAGGTGAGGCGTAGCGTTGCAGATCTTAGGGAGGCAAAGTACCGACTGGGAGGGAAGGACTGTTATGTAAGTTTTTAAGCATTGGAGTGCAGAGTTCTTCATAATTCCAACGCTGTTTTCAATTGATTTCCTGTTTCTTCCTCAATAAATTGAATGTGAGCTAATCCTGATTGCAGTTATTTAAGATCAGCGAAGAAGTAGTGGTGGATGCTACTGATAAAGGAAATATAGCGCGTCTCATCAACCATTCGGTAGGTTTCTTCAAATACAGGCCCTCATCTCTGTAATTCAAATGTATGACTCTTCTCATGATCTCTTGGTTTCTCTGCCATGCAGTGTATGCCCAATTGCTATGCACGAATCATGAGTGTAGGTCATGACGAGAGCAGAATAGTTCTCATTGCCAAGACCAACGTGTCAGCTGGGGATGAACTAACGTATCTCTCTCTCTTTCTCTCGACAGATATATATGCACACATATACTGTGTGTATCTGAATTAACTCTGGCGTTTTTGGCAGGTATGATTACTTATTTGATCCGGATGAGCCAGACGAATTCAAAGTCCCCTGCTTATGCAAAGCCCCAAACTGCCGACAATTCATGAATTAGGTTTTTGCACAGCACAGTCAATTTGTTTCTCCACAAGGAGGCAAACTAACCCATCTTGCGAAACGAGTGACTGCTAGGTTTCAGAGTTATGATTGTAACTCTTGTGAAAAGGAGTAGCTCAGAATCAAATCTGGTTCTTTTTGACAATTGGTTTTTTCTTTTCCGGCTCAATAAGTAGTAGTTGATTAGTCGGGATGTTCGGCTTCTCGGGTTTGTGTATATTTGGTCATACTCATATTTCATAGTCCCTAATCAAATGCTAACCAAATTTTCTCAGGTTGCATGTCCATGTGTGTCCGAATGTTCAACTAGAAAATTGCAGGAAATATGAGATATTTTTTGTTTCATCTATTATCCCGATTTCGATGTGGCGGAGATTCATGAAAGTTAAAGGGAGCAATAGAAGTTGATCGTAGCAGAGCTTTTCCAGGCTATATCTGCATGCATGGGTGTAAGAATTTGGTCACACTCTGCATCAGTTGTCTGCTAATAACCGCTTGTAAACTATCGGAATGCCAAACCAAAAACATGTGAATCGAGTGAGGTGTGGCGTCCGCTCTTACTCAGATATCGAACTATTAAGGGTGGACGTTCTAGGGGACACACGGACGAGTCCTGGTTCTGAGCGGTATTGCTGCTTCCTTCCTCTGAAGTTGAGCAACCAGCGTCGTCTTTAAAGTCACTGCAACCCGTTGCATCTCGGCTGCCATCTTCTCCCGTAGTCTGATCAAAGAAAAGCGAAGCGGATCTTGCCGAGCATCAGAATCGACACAAAACGGCCAAAGTTGAATCCTATCGAGTACATTTAGCCCGCTTTCTCAGCTGCGGCTCTCCAGCCAGTCATACAACCACGGTTCCGCTCCTTTGTACCGTCTTTAACTTGCTCATCCGTGGACTTCGTTTTCGTAATTTCCGTCTTACTGTCATCATCATTGTCATGCGCTGTTTTCCCTTTCTTTGCCCTCTTCCCCTGTTGTATTCACCATCCTTGTCATGCACCAGCGTCGGCTCCGCTTTCTCGGCGTTGCTTTAGCCCTTCCTGTGCTTCCCCCAGACTGTAAAGATAGGTTCTTCTCCGACGGTACGGCAAGATCACCGGACAGGTATTTCCTCTCTGTCATCCAGCCCTTTCCCTTGGACACAACACTTGTCCCCCAGACCTGTAACAGATAGGTTTTTTTTTTTTCCTTCCTCCCGACAGGTAAAAAACGGCAAGAATGCCCCGGACCAGGGTAATTTCCTCTCTGTCATCCAGCTTTCCCTCCCTCTTCTCCCTCCCTGAGGCAAACCGATTCCCCTGTGCATTTGGCTTCTTGGGCAGCAGAGGGGCGCCACCCATTCCACCCCTGCTGGCACAATCGGAAGTTGGTAACACTGTTTTTCTGCAAGATCAGTGTGGGACCCCCCCTTCCCCGCACCCAACCATTGATTTTCCCTTGGTTCCCTTTGAACTCTTCCCGAGGCAAGGTCCGTGGCGGTTTGGGAAGAGGTTTGGCCAAGTTCCCCCCCCCCTTTCTGGGAGATTTTTTCCTCCGGTTTTCCTGTTTTTGCCGCGGCTGCTGATGCCCTCCTCCGCTTTTTTTTCGTCCAGTCCCACCCGGGGAATTTTTCCTCTTTCGACCACCGGCAACGCCCACTGCCGCGCGGCTGCCACCCGCTTTTTCGTCCTTCTCCTGATCGCCCCCTATTTCCCTTTTGTCCTCGCCTCCTTCAGACGCCAAGCCTTCCTCCCTTACGCCTAACATTATTTTCTCTATCGGCCTTTCCCTCAACTGTCCGTCCCGTCGTCACGGGTCCCATATTTCCGCTTTCTTGGGGTTTCCCCTTTCTTGAACATCTTTTTCTTCCCCCTGACTATGCTTCTTCCCGCTCTTCAACAAAATGTCTGACGGGCTGCTGCCTTATCGCGGGCCCCTCGCGCCCTTCGCCGGCTTCTTGATTATTTCTGCATTTCTTTCTTGAATATGGAAGGCGGGATGCACCATATGTTTTTTTTTTTTTTCCTTAAACATAATGAACCCTAGTCCCAACTCCCCTGGTTTTACACGGAGAAAAGAAGATAAGAACCCAATGGCCCTAAGAACACGGCAAATAAAAAGCATGATATCTTCACCCAAATAAGACTATTAAGTAGGAAAGTCCCCAAGTCCCAAGCTCCTCAATATATCCCAGTTTTCACTGAGTTTATAAGGCCAACTTGACATATATTAACCTGCATATCACCACATTCAACGTTCCGAAAAAATGTAGTAAATTTTTTCTAATAGCCATAACCTACACGTGTCATCCTACCACTTAACAAAAAAGTAACCACCCCAGGGTTGAGAACTATTTAAACTAAAAATTCATGGAAATTTTTTTGTATAGTTTTTTGAACTAAGGTTATATAGTTTTTTTTTTTTTATTTTTTAAGTGTGAAAACATAATATTTTTTTAGGAAGGAATAAAAATATTATCATTTTTTTATCGGTTGTTTGATTTGTGGGTAACCCATAACTATCTTTCCTTTTTTTATAATGTAGCTATGCTGCTAGCCCGCAACCATGCTTTTTTTTAAATATGGCTTTTTTTCTTTTTTCGAGTCCCTCCATGGATTTTATATTTAGGACAAATGCTCATTGATAATATTATCAGGGATTTGTTACAATTTTATCGGTAAACCCCCCACACCTTCACCACAATGTTGGTTTTGTATGAAAGCAATTCATTTTGAATGAGGAATTGTTGTAGTCCCGAAAAAAATAACCGACAGTACTGTCAGATTGGTCCCAAGATGCAAACTTCCCTTTTTTATAACCAATACATTTTCCAGGTTTTTGTGCTTTGTTCACAGATATTATAACGATTTTTATGGATGCATGTGAGAATTGTTTTTTCCGATGATGGGAAAGTGGAAAATTTTGATTGATTTGATAATACTAATTTTTCCAAGGGATGGTAGTACATTTTCTAAGTTATGGCAAGTGCCCTAGCAAATAAAATGTTTGAGTAAGGTAGAAAGAGACTCCACTTAACCCTTTATCAAATGAGGCTTAGTTTCTCACGTTTTCCCGCCCTCCGTAAAAAATTTTTTTTTTGCTAGCCTGAGGAGGTTTAAATGGGACAGAAAATTTGACACATTTTTACTCCCCTCACATATACGTTTTTAGTTTTTTTTTTAACCCAGCTGAATATTCCTAAGGAACACAAAGTTTTTAACCATCTGAAGTCAGATGGAGTTGGAACACGGACAAGGAAGAATTTGTCACTCCTTTTCCCCTTTTTTTTTACTAAACTTCGTAATCTTAACATTGGAAAAACAAAGTCAGCGCCACTAATTTTAATTAATCGTATAACCCTAAATTGCATGACGCCTACTTAAAATACATCAAGTGGTTGGGACCCCCTAACTCTTCCTGGTTTTTTTTTTTTGCTTGTTTTTTTCAGAGTAGTACGTTTTTTTTTTTTTCAGGCCAGGGCGTAACTCAATCGGCCGGCCCCAAGGGTCCTGAGTCGAACCCGAAACGACCAAAATCTGAATGGCCCGGTCCCCGTTTGAAGCTTGAGGCACCTTTATTGTCCCCCCCCCTTTTTTACAAACTGGGCCGCCCAGCCGGACCTCAAGATGTTCATATCGACCCGGTCTCGGCCCTTCGCCGCCGTCCATTCCTCCCTAATTTTCCCTTCTGTTTTCTCCGACGATCGCTTGGCCCTCCCTCCCTCACCGCCACGGGCCCTTTGGTTTGTCCCTTCTCTCCTCTTGGCCCCCCTTTCGCAATGTCCCCCAGAAGGCTTGTCCTCTCCTCCTGGTGCCCACCGGGCGCCCCCTTTTGAACCTTAATGGGGGTTTTTTGGTTTTCCATCACCCACAGTCCTCAACTTAGAACCTTTCGCTCCTAGGTCCGTCTTTCTGGGGAACGGTAAAGCAAAGCAACCCTCCAACAGCTTAATCACAGAAACCCCTTTCAACAGCTTCCTTCCTCGTACCCTCCCTCAAGAAATTTTTCCGGAGTTCGATGATTCCTTGAATTTCATGGGGAATCGACACTCGACAAATTGCGTTTCACTTCACGTCGGATTGGGTCCCAGGGCCCGCTTCTTTTTATGACCACTTCGCCAACCTCCCCTTTTGCCCGCCCCCAAAAACCCCGAGTGAAATATGATCCCTTCCAACCTCCTGTCGAGGCATTTTTTTCCGGGGGTCCGGTCCCCCCCACGCCCTGCCCTTCGCGAAGGCTTTCCCTTTTTTTCACTTGGGTTTTTTCGCCTTTTTTTTCCCTTCCTAGGACCTCTGCCCCCCTTCCCTTCCTCCCACGAAGGGCGGAAGGCGACAATGATGCGAATTTCCTGCCGAAAAAAAAAAAACCCGAACTCCCCTTCGGGCGTTCCCCTCGATCCCCGACCCATGGCACGTGTGTCCCC
>JAGVVM010003649.1:0-26546 GCA_019149425.1 Psidium friedrichsthalianum
CCCCAGTTCAAACTACTAATGAAAAAAATATGAACTTAAATCGTAAAGTTCTTTAGTGTCTAGGGGGCGGCTCCCTCAAATCTCGCTCGCTCAGTGTGGAGCGAGACCCATGTACTTTTTGATGTAGGAGAGTATAAGCCACCCCCCAATAATTCGGTCCCGTTCGACTCTCCTAGAAGCACGAATCGGACTGCCCGGATATCAGTCTCAATTTTAAGGAATTAGAAATTGGACAGATGCCCCCTTGGAATTGAACTAAAGTAGCTAGTTTGATCCAATTCGGTACAGGCAATTCTCTGTTCCATTGATCCTTCTTGCTCACCCTAATCTAAGTTGAATGGGTGGCCTAGGCGATTTCAATTCGAAATGACTAAGCAGTTGCGCAAATAATGCTATGGATGATCAGTTTGATAACGATCCCCGTACAATTTAAGCAAAACAAGATTTTTTTTTTTTCGTCTAGACTTTCGCTTACGATGTGTTGGGGTTTGTATTTTACGCTCCTTTTTCTCTCTTTAGTTTGGTCCCACGATTTCATTTATAGAAAAAAAATAACAAAAAAAGAAACACTTAAATTTGGGAAGGCGTAAATAATTCTCGATACGACATGTTTGGACAAAAAGAAACAGCATGTTATTAAACATGTTTCAAATTTGGCATAAATGGGTTAGCTGCATAAACGGGCCGACATGACAAACATTTGTGTATTTCATGGGTCGACCTGTTTAGACACGAATTGGCACATTTAAATTGATATTTAACTTGTCATTTTTCGAACACAACACGATTAGACACATTTTAATAAGTTTAATAGTCAAGTCTAGAGACTTTTTCTCTCCTCAAATAAGTTGTCAAAATAACATACATGTTGAAGAATCAATATTAAAGTACAATCTTATTAACGGGTACAACGATAATAGAATATAGAAGAAAAATCCTAACTCGAAAAGTACATTCTAGATGTGATGTGAGGTGAATAACATATATACTTTCCAAAATATGTCGAAACATCTTATACTTTTTAACACCAATTATTGTGTATAAACATATTTACCATTTTATCATGTACACAGGTCAGTGTATAATTATGAATCAGTTAGCTTATCGAATCATGTCAACGCTTAACATGGTTGCACATCGATAAGCACGTTCGTTGTGTCGTGTGACTGACTTTATTGGGCATGTCGTGGACCATGTCAAAGCAGTTGGGTTCGAGTTAGCCATATTGTATCATATCCCTATTTTGGGCGTGAATGTAGCATAGATCGGCAGCCCTAAAGTTTGGCCATAAATTGTTCTCTCAACGTTAAAACAAGGGACAAGCCGTTTCCAGCGTTGATGTACTTCACACCCGGCCTAAAATTTGTGGACTCCCTGCTCGAGTTGGTGAGGGGCTTTTCAAGTTTCGAACTATGCATATCAGAGCAAATGGCTTGGGCCAATCTCCCAAAGAGTTTCTTGGATTCTTTTGCCCTTTATTGACTTTACAATTTGAATTTATTGGGCCAATCCTCGAGGGCACTTGTTAAGCTAATTAAAGATAGACTATCGTGGTCGTTCGGTGGTAAAGAAGTCACGCTATTTTTCAGAAGATTACAAGTTTGAGCTATGTTTTGAGCGAACCTCCATCGAGATTGTGTCTTGAGCATTCGCGACCTCATGTGGAGAGATTTCCTATCTTCCGTATGTCGGAGGGACTACAGTGACGGGCTTGTTCATCTATGAGTGGACTGGCAATTATGGCTCAAACCGAACAATCTGAAGGGTGTAAGACTCTTATGGTAAAGCCTAAAGGGCAATAGCTAAGATGGTCACCTCTCCTCGCTTTTTTCACTTGTAAAAACAAGCTAAATTAAAATAGAAATAACAC
The DNA here is from genome assembly GCA_019149425.1 of Psidium friedrichsthalianum. NCBI lineage: Eukaryota > Viridiplantae > Streptophyta > Magnoliopsida > Myrtales > Myrtaceae > Psidium > Psidium friedrichsthalianum. Next base: position 1,871 of record JAGVVM010003649.1, read on the forward strand.
TTCTCAAAATGCTCATCCCGGGCTGGATCTTTGCTCTTGTGGAAATTGAAGAAGTACGCATTTCAAGGAAGTTGCTTGCTTGAGATGAAAATTTAGTATTTTTGAAACATACTTAAGCTCCATTTGTTGAGGAAAATTAATGATTTGAAAAATATTCTCTAAAAATGATCACTTCTATCCCTTGCAGTACTTAGTCTATGAAAAAAAAAATCATTATAGAACATTTTCGTAAGCGATAAATTATTAATTTTGTAAACGATACTATCGATCATTTTTAAAAGAGTATTTTTCAAATCATTCATTTTTTGCAAAACAAATGAACCCTTAATAAGGCTAATAAACTGACCTTGGGCCGTCTTTCGACATTTTCCATGCAAGAGATATCGCAATGTAACTTTCTCTCAAAGCAAAAGCTACTAAGATCAAATTATGTGCATGTAAAATATCACCTTACTGAACTTTGTTGCTTGACCTTTGGAAGTTAACATTCTATTCGCACCGGAAATTCCGTTCATGTTGAAGAATTATGAGCTAAATGCGATGTGCCAATGATGGTCGAGGACCAAATTGCTCAAAACCTAAATTATCATGGGAGGGAAACCCTAATTCTCAAAGTCAAGGACAAAGGGTAATAATAGTGGACGAAGTTTAAGAATCAATCATGACTAATAGGTTTTACTGACATTTCTTATGCCATCAATAGAATGAGCCCTCAACACATTTAATCTCACTGATAGGTATGTTCTTTCTTTTCTTTCTTTTTCTCCCCTTTTTTGGTCGTTTAATATATTAGTTTGCTAATTATTGAGCTGCATGTACAAGGTTGTTAGGTAAAAGAAGTCTTATTTGGAAATGCAGTATAAAGTTTAGCAGTTTACTAATTAGTGATACTCATCGACTTAAACCTTTAAATGAATGGCAATCGATTATGTGGACGGGCTCGTATGTAAACTCTTTCTTTGTAATCTTCATAGGTGAAGACATGAAGCTTCTGCTACATCATTTCAACAATTAGTATTTGATCTGACAATTGATTGGCGGCTCAAATCCTAAGGTGCATCAGTGTTTGGCTAATCTTGTCCCTTGTTTCCCATCAAGCTCGGCCTTAAAGCCAGGGCGATTGAGGTGGAATCGTTGACTTCAATTTCGAAATGAAAGTGGATTCGACCGCATGTATCGAGGGTTCAGACTCAAAACTTCTTTTTTGCGATCCTCCCTAAATAAATGTATTGGGTTCTGCAGCTCTTCGGATGCTAATGTTAGGTTCAAATTTGTCCCTGCCTGCATTGTCACTAGCAATCGTTGTTTTCACCACCAGCTTTTTGCTTATAGCCAGCATTCTCGCCATCGGCGCCCTCCCCTCATCTCGTTTTGGCCGTTGTATGAGGTGAAGAAGTTGCCTGCGAGCACGATAAATGCGCTTCCGGCATATCCTGTATGTTAAAGTAACTTTAGCATTTTTTTCAAAAAGACCTCCAGGCGTTCCAAGAAAACCAAGAAAAAAAAAAAAACCAGCAAAGCACTCGTCCCTTCCGTCTCCTCACTGATGCGCCAGCACTGGCTCGCATCTTCGCCGTCCGTCGTCGACATTGCTCTCGCTCGAACCTTGCCAGCCTTCTCATTAGGGTTTTCGGGAGCTTGGAGAAGAGAGAACGGTGTAGAGAGAAGAAGGGGGGTTTTCGGAAGAAAGTGAGTGAGTGATGAAGGGATTTGCGCAAAATCTAAAATGAGGGCCTATCGGACAAGTGTAGCTCAATGAATGGAGTGTTATTTTGACAAATCTCATGTACCCGATACTTTCTCGTCTGAAATTAGATTATTAGTTGACCAAGTCGCTCAATAAATGCCCTAATGATGCTGCTGCCCAACTTCGGCTAAACCTCACACGTTCCCACGCTCACGAAGCAAATTCACGGAAAACATTCCCTCCAGAAACCGTGTGGCGTACGGCACTCGTTAGCCAGGGGTATACTGCCAGCAACCTGATCAATAAGTACCGTACGAAGCCCAGGTCGATAACGCTAAAATCAAAGCTCTGAACACTCATCCTAAATGCAGATCGCTGTTATACGAATTTATATCCGCAATAGCCATCTTTTTGAGGTCTATTTTTCTATCATCACTCCAAATTGAGAGAAATTATTTTTCTTTCCTTCATTTTAAAGAATGCTTTCGAATTTTACGTTCAAGAGTTCAAGCGAAGTAATTTTAGCACTTACTCAGGTCCAATCTGTACTCAGATAGTGGAGAAGCCAGCTTCCCAACGGTCCTCTTCTCAGTACTCAACATCTTTATGCATCTGAACTCCATAGCAAAAAACTGTTTAATGGATGACTTCTTTCTGGGTTTTTTTTTCCTGGATGGTCCGAGAACCACAAAACCGTTTTGTTTTACATGAAAGAAGGTCACGAGGGGTCCTTATCTGCTATGACTTCAGACATAACGCTTGTCCACAACAAAAATCAACACCAGATGTAATCACGATAATTCCAAAAGAAGAAAACCCCGTGGATCACGAAAGATCAAGATTCTGATGTCGATGGTTGTCCATGTGGGGTACCAAGAAAGTTTACCTTCGAGAGCACCGAAACTCAAACATGGTGCAACACGACATGCTATTGTTCCAATAGTTTTCCATATTATGGAATTAATTCTTCGTTCTTTAATGGAGCCATCAATCGGAGGTCCCAACCTCGTGCTTCATGTCCCTGGCGGCTCAAGCAACTTGCTACTTGGATCACTTGAGATAGTCGTCGCGGTCACTACTCAAATCTCTCTATCGTCCTAAGCAGAAAGCCAACGTTCACGTCAGCGATTTCCGTCCTAAATTAATCAAATGGACTAAATTGATATAAATACAAAAAAGATGAGGATTATATAGTCTAATTGAAAGATTTAGGACTAAATTGATATTAATATAATTGGATTACAACTTTTTTGTATTTTTTTCCTTTTTGGGGCATTTATATCAGTTCAAATTCAGTGGACAAAACCATAAATCTGAGGTCAAGCTCCCCGATGTCTCAGGCGACCTCCTACTAGGATCACTTGAGATAGTTGCGGTCACTGCTCAAGTCTCTCTATCGTCCTACGTAGGACGGACGGAGTCTACCTCAGTAATTTTGGCTGGATAGACTGAATTGGTATCAATATAAAAAGGTTTAGGACTATATTTGTCTACTTAAAATGTTTAGTATTGAATTGGAATCAACATAGTAAATTATGACATTTCTCGTACTTTTTTCTTTTTGGGGCATGGTCCCTAAATTTTGTGTCATTTATATCAATTAGGCATGGCCATGGTTCCAATTCAAATTGGAGAAATCGGAATCAAAATGCTACTTAAGGTTCTAGGCTAGTTTGCCGATTCGGAACCCCCGTTGTTCCAAACTGTTTCAATTTTTTTTCAAAATGTTTTGAGTTTAAAAATTAAATTGTAATGAATTTGTAATAAAATTGTAATCAAATTATCAAATAATGAATTATTAAATTATGAAATAATGTATTATTAAATAAAAATATAATCAAATGTAGGGAAAAAAAAAGAGGGAGAGGGGGTTCGAACTTAATGATTTATATAAGCGCCTACATATCTTATTAGGGATAAAAGAATCAAAGCCAATGTAGTTATCTTACCTTTGATAACCCATACTTATCACATCCTCAATCGTCGCTACCTGTTCTTGTACCAGTGACTATGGTATCTCTGTCATCAAAAAATTCGACTTCATTATTGTAATCTATATCTTATTGTCTATATTAAGCCTTTGTCTAATCATCAACACAAACTTGAAACTCCACCGATTCGGGAGTTAATCTTGAATGTTATTTATCAAAATATGCCTCCAACACTAAATGGTTGTTCTATCATACTAAGGGGTTGCTAAAATTTATTTCAATCATAGCAAAAATTAGTTTGGTTCCTAAATTTATTTAGCAAAAGAAATAGTTATAGCTTTCTATTTGAATCCTTCTTGCTCCAATTATTGGCATGAAATTTTATCTTTTCCACCTATCATAATATTGAAACAAAGATCAAAAATTTATGCTAGATATTCTAAAAATTTAGTATATTAATACTCTTTCAAATATATGGAAATAGTTGATTATTTAATCTTTTTCATAAAAAATATATATATATACTTTTTTTTTCTACTAGAAATAATTTGCTCTGCATTTTTTGGCTATGCAGCAGAGTTGGTACATTTTATAATTGACCTATGTTCCCACTTTGTAAGTCACTAGGCTAAGAAAATCCAAGTTTCATTATCACCTAGATTATATATCTATAAAAATTTATTATACAATTCTATTATTACGTTTTTAACACCTTGTTTGTATATGGTTGACACTAAATTTGATTAACCTTTTTAATCATTTTTCATAAAAAAAAATATATATAACTAATTTTAGTTCTTACTAGAAAATAATTAAATCATTTTTCATTATTTATCATGCATCTCATTCTGGTTGTAGCGGAGGATATGAGGTTAAATTGACGGCGATTGGACTAAGTATGAGGAAAATGTGTTGAAAATTTTATGAGACTTGGATTTAAAGAAATATTTTCTCAGGGCTGAATTATAAATACTTAAGACTTCAAAGGATAGAATGTAAATATTTAAACTTGATGGTCTATTTTGAAATAATTAAAAAGGTGAGTTAGTGGAGAAATTAGAAAGAAAGGTGGAGAAAGGATGATGGAGAAAAAATGGAAGATTAAGAAAGAGTTGATGAAGGATGATGGAGAAAAAAGGGAAGATAAGAAAAGTTGATGGAGAAAGGACGATGAAGAAGAGTTGAGAGAAAAAGGAAGATGGAGAAGAGTTGATGGATGAGATAAGATGAAGAAGAAGTTGATGAAGAAAAGGAGATGGAGAGATGGAGAAGGAGGAAAGAGAGATATAAGAGAAGCCTATAAAAAGAGGAGGAAGAAATGTTTGAGGAAAAAATCCAAATGAAACCAATGATAGCATATTTTAGAGAGAGTCTTGGAGAACAAACGTTTGAGCTCGGTGCCACCATCGCCAACTCCTCCTTCGTCGACACAAAACTGCATCCATCCCCGTCGTTAGAGTTAGATCTGAGATCCTGATCAACACGCAATACGAGATTAAGTTTGGTAGGTCAAGTCCGCCAAATCAGGTAACGATTCTAATCTTAGAATATCAAAAATTCGTTGCCTAAATGATTGATTTGAATTCCGATAAATCTTGTTGGATATATCATTCCATTGCCATGCTTAAAAATTACATCTTTCAAAAATTCACATCATGTAGATAATTGCACGCGTGACCTATCTTGTAAATATTTATGTTGAACCACATTTTTTTTAGACTATATATCAAAAAATGAAAAATTCATATTTAAAAAAAAAAATCATTCACGGCATGCATTGCATATAGTTTAGTTCTTCACATTGTCAAAAAAAAATTGCACCTTTAAACTTCAAGTGGAAATTCATCATAAGTGTCAAATTGAACATTTTTCATGAAATTAGTACGAAATGGCATTAATTAAAAATTAATGTAATCGAGTCCCGAACTCATTGATCTTTGGTCGTAGGAATAAAATATCCTCTCAATACTTTATTTAAGTGTTTAATCAACCTACCTAAAAATATTAGTGCGACTCCAAAATTAAAATCTTTTGTCTAATGATCATTTGAACCATAAGTTACGATTTGGGTAGAACCTGGGAGAGTCGAGCTAAGTTAATTAATCTAATTAAATGAGTGTAAAGCCGATTTTTTTTTAGGTCGCGACAGTATAGTTCTAATATTTATCGTATGAATTAAATGTAAACATTCATAATACGTATTCAAATAATCACCTAAATCATCTAATTTACACGTAGATTAAAAAGCACAATAACTAAATAATAATATGAATTTTTTCATAATAATGTAACCATTTTTTTGCATTTTTTTAATAGTATCACCAAATTTTCGTCATTTTCATTTTCTTCAAAAACTCAACAATATTAATATATTTCATTAAAAATAAATGCGTAGTAGGATAATGAATACCGGACAAAGTATAAGTTACATCATTCAAAATTTCAAACTATCTAAAAAAATGTGCTATCCTATTCTTGAGGATATAAATTAATTTTAGATATATTATTTGAAATAAATGCACATAATAAATCTTTATATGCAAGATTCATTAAGCAACTTGTAAGTAAAATTTCAACGATTTAGAACATCTTTTGAAAATCTTTTTTGTATTTTTTCATTTGCTTTAGAAAATTTTAACTATTCTTTCATTATTTTAGAGATATTTTTCATAAAAATTGATTGTTATTTTTATCGGATTGAAAAAAATTTGAAGAGTTTTAGCCATATTGTACACAAAAATTTAAAACATGACAAGCACATCTAACATGAAAAAATTATCCACTAAAAAAGGTTTACAAATCCTTTTTAGTTCAAAATGGAAGTGGTATTTGTCGTGGTATTACTAAAACTAATTGAAAAAATTTATTAGTAAATAATATTCTTCTAAATTGCCTAATCAATATATAAATATATTTGCCATATTCCTATTGTCAAAGACTCTAAATGTAATAACTCTTTTTTAATATTTCAATCATCATCTATCTAATGTTATATTATTTTTATTGAAGAATTAGTTTGTCAATGATCACTTCAAATATCTCTATCTATATGCACACGTCCTTAAAATTCATAAAAAAAAATTGTAAATCTTTTTTATAAATATTTTTAATTTCGCATTTAAGTGTATTTCTAAGAACATGTTTTGCTTGTGAAGCATATGCATTTTGTATAAATTGATTAAAACCAAATCTTTCACCAAAACTAAACGACAAATATTCAACGAATAAATTACCTAATTCTTTTTTATAAGTTTTTTTCATTATAACGAAATAAAGATAAGTGTTAGGATTAGTGTGCCCGAAAATTTATTGTTGATTGTGTCAATTTCCACTTCGGTTAGATGTCTCGATCTAAGATGCCAATTAAATGTTCCATATCCTTATCCACATGTATATTTGTATGTTTTATCACGGTGTTTACAAACTAATTCATACTTTTTTTTAACCTTCTTCAAAATTTTTTTAACTTTCATGAAGTGGTCTCATATGTTGGATGCACCTTCTCACTCTTTTATTGTTGACATTTCATCGGCACCAGTAGAAGGATGGAGACTTTCTGCGTATGAACTCGCTCCATATTAGGATAATAGTGATTTCATCATTTACATCAACTCCTCAATCTGCATAATCACGAGGATAAGGATAATTGGATTTTCTCATTGTGCTCTTGCATTTGCCATTAGCTCTACCTACACTTGCCTTTTTTTTATAAATAAATAAATATATATAGTATAATCCAAAAAATATAGAATATGAAAAAAGAATTCGAAAGATGAAATTATTAAAGGAAATAATAATAAAGACATAAGAAATTAGAGAACCAAAAACATACTTGAAACTTGAGAGTTAGAGAAAATTTGAGAAAATTAGAGTTAGAGAGAATTTGAGGGAATTGAGAAACTTGTGTAAAAAATGAAAGATGGAAGAGGTACTTATAAATATTTTATCATATAATTTTTTTAATTTTTTTATGTGGCCGTTGGTGCAATGACTCTGAACCGATGCTTCTAAATCGCTCGGAGCCGCTGATTCTAGGCTGGTTCCGATTCCACATTTCGTAGGACAAAATCGATCCTTACGGCCACTGATTGGTTCTAGTTTCAACTATCGAACCGTCAATAGGCCGATTCTGAGTTTGATCGAGTCGATCGTAGATTCACATCGGCCCGTGGCCATGCCTTATGAGTTCAGATTAAGTGGATATAACCGAGAACGCTTTTATTAGACCCCAAATCCAAGTACATCATGTACAGCAGCTGGCTATGAAACATTGTTCAACAAAAATTCGTATGTATGATTGTCTTGAGTGATTGTTTTGGGAACATAAATTAAATACCACAGCACGACACGACAGAAGCTTTAAACGACGTACTTTCTCGCGCTCCCCATACATGCATGATTCAAAGGACAGCACTCGTTGAATATGAACGAGATGATGCTGTCATGTTACACGACAGAAGCTTTAAACGACGTACTTTCTCGCGCTCCGCAGATCTCATGATTCAAAGGACAGCACTTGTTGAATATGAACGAGCTGATGCTGCCATGTTACACGACAGAAGCTTTAAACGACGTACTTTCTCGCGCTCCCCATACATCCATGATTCAAAGGACAGCACTCGTTGAATATGAACGAGATGATGCTGTCATGTTACACGACAGGAGCTTTAAATGACGTACGTTCTCGCGCTCCCCAGACCTCCATGATTCAAAGGACAGCACTCGTTGAATATGAACGAGATGATGCTGTCATGTTTCACGACAGAAGCTTTAAACGACGGATTTTCTCGCGCTCCCCAGACATCCATGATTCAAAGAAAAAGAAAGGGCATTAGCAGGTGAATAGCTCCAAAGAGGACACTGTACCGACAATGATTTGAGAGGAGAAAGAGAGAATGCATGTGCCGATTTCCCACCGTCCCCCAAATTGCTTTCGTTTTCTTACCACAGCAAAGAAAGTGACCAGGCCAGGCTGGTCGTGCGTTTGAATCAAAGAGTCCGGATCAAAGATTACTCGCGGGTCGTGTCTAATTCTCCTCTCAAGTTGCAAGCCCACAAGAGTCGCCAATGGCCCCCACCTTTAGTCCTCCACAAGCTTAGTCCAGTCATCTCATCTCTCTCTCAAAGTCACTTTATTGTTGAGGGTATATTTTTCCAGCATCTCATCTCTTTCTCAAAGTCACCTCAATCGTCGATTTCGGACATGTGGCGGAGGAGGGCAATCTCTCTCTCTCTCTAAGAGATGCCGTTTTGGGATATGGGACGAGGAGCTAGGGTTTCGGCTCCTCCTCAGGTGGTGTTACCATCCCGGGGAGCAGTGAACATGTCCCAAAAGGTAGGTAGAGCACTGCGCAAAGGATAAATATGCCGACTAACCGACCGGCCATCCTCTTTGATAGATCCATACCTTGTTCTTATCTTAAGGTAATAAGCACGAGTCCAAATGTCAATTTGAAGAAGTAGGGGGTTCTGTCTGTTCGCAAAAGTAGATGATTTGGATAATATTTTTTCTAAAATGATGATATTATTTAAAATAATTAGTCAATAAAGATGTTCTCATTATCGTCAATAATTTATGTCTAAACATTTTCATAGATAATAAAATATTTTGTGCTCATTCATTTCTGTAAGGGATTTAAGCAGTCGATTTTTGAAAATGTTCTCTAAATGATTCATTTTTTCGTGAATAAACACACACTATAAATATTAGATTATTCGCACCTAACAACTTGAAACCTAACTATGTCGTTAGCATCATCCATGAGCGTGCATTCATTTCTCTTCATTATTACGAAATGATACAATTGCAATTTTCTTTTCTGTTATCCTCGCTTTGTTCATCTGATTTTTTTTTTTTTCACTTTGGTAAATACCTTATACCATCAAGATAGAAGAGAGTCCCAACTAAGTCGTAGGACGAAACTATCTATTGTGTCTATTCGGTCGGGTCGATCCAATGTCCTCTTTTGCAATTCATAAATAACAGAAGAGAAAACTTATGATTTGTTTTTTTCTTGTAATTGGTTAGCTAGATAAAAGTCTAGAGTATCAGTGTGACAAAACTAATAGCTGAGGATGGGTGAATACGTATGCAAAGACCAGCGTGTTAAGTTCCGCAAAAAGGGGAGAGAACAATTTTAGTTAATAGAACCATCACAACTGCGCTAAAATTACAGTACAAGAAACATGACATGCTACCTGACAGATTTATGTGTCCGCCTCTCTCTACATATGATTCTTCATCTCCTTCTTATGTTTCATGAATAGCCGGGAATGTCCAAGAAGGCAGTTAGAGATCAGTTTGATTCTAGAACTGTTTGTTCCGTCGTGAATAATTGATTTTTTTCAATCTTTTATGCTTTTCTTTCGTTGGCTAAGTACTATGATCTTACGCGCACTCGACTATTTCTCGAGGAAGACTAGTTCAGCAATCCACTGCCATGGTCCCCCACTTAAATCACAGGTGCTCAATTAGGGAATCGAACCTGGGACCAGTGCGCCTAGCCACACAATCCCAAGTCCATCCTAACCAACTGAGCCACCCATGGGTGGGTGCTAGAAATGGCATTTCATCACTTCAAGAGTCAATAAATGATCCATTCTATCTTATAAACATGGAGAACTTTGCCAATATCTCTTGATTAATTCTGGAGTCCGGTTTGGTGAGTTTTCCAGGAGATGAATTAAACTTGAGACCTTCGAATCTCGATACCTGAACCTGTGCCACTCTTGCCGTTTGAACAAACCCTAACTGGTTCCAACCCTACAAGTGTTCTCGATTCTATGCCGGAAGGTGACATGTTGGACAGTTTATGAATAGATATTGTTCAGTCCAACCTCGTGCATGGAGACATGGTTCAGCATTTGAATGCGAAAACGTCCAACAATGAATCTCGAACGTTATCTGGTCCACTGGGGAAATCTGATTTGCCGAGGTCCTCTCTTTTCAGGTCTGAAATCTCTCTTGAAGCCGAAATATGCACAGTGCATAGAAGTTGACACTTAGAAAAGTTAACAAAAATCGACAAACCAAGGTGTGGTCCATTCCTCCCATAAAACAGCAAATGACCCACCAGTTCCCTCGAATCAGAAATCCCTTTTTCCTCAGAAGCATCTAATGATTTATTTGTGCCATGCTTTTGTGCTTTATTCATGTGTTGTGGAAAAAAGGCCACTGCACAGGAACTATGCAGACCTAGCAACGCATAATGTCCATGTTATGTGTCTGAAAAAGAGTTAAAGAGTGTGTTTTCGTTGTTTATGTTGTTGCAATTGTTCTTGTTGAGCAGGTGGGGGCTTTTTTTGTTTTTTTTTTTTTAATGGAGAACAGCCCTAGCTCCTCAAGAAATGACCGAAATTGGTCGAGAGAAACCGGCGACATCACATGAAGGCCCTCTATTCCCAGCTCAATTCTCTTGTTCCTCATCAGAGCTCAACGGTGTCTCTCTCTCTCTCTCTCTCATAATTTTCATTTGTTCTTTTGTTAGTCAATGTTCATATCGTCCTGCTGTTTTCTCATATGTCGGATATGCTTGATTACAACTGCATTTTCCTTTTCAGTAATCTTTATACTATCAGTCTGAAGTAAGATTCGATGTCGATAAAGCACAATTAATTTTTCATGCAAAATGACTGTGAGATTTAGATCACTACTGAATTTCATGAATTAATATAGCATCTCTCAGATGAACCATCAGGCAAGGAAGTTAAAAATATTATATGAACACATCGAAAATTGAAAATTTTGCACCAACCAGCTCTTCCAACCCCCATCCTTTTGTTCTGTATTGAAGGAGGCGACGTCTCTTCCGGATCAACTTCATGAAGCGACTAATTACGTCAAGAAGCTACAGATTAACTTGGAGAAGATAAGGAAAAGAAAGAGAAATTGTTAGGGATCGAAAAGCTAAATACAAGCTGAATTATGGAATGAATGTAGCCTTAAGTTCGGCAGAAATTGAGATTCACCAAAATGGTTCAGCTCTACAAGTCATTCTCATTACTGGGTGGATCATCGATTCATGTTCAATCGGCATCATCAGACTGCTTCACGAAGATGGGTTCGAGATCTTAAACGCGAGCTTTTCCATCCTGGATGACAGAACATTCCACACAATTCATTGCGTGGTAGGTATATAAGTTTTGTTCTCAAAACATGATTATGTGCAAGGCAATTTGAGAAGGTCGTTGCAAATTTCTAATGTTGTAATTGTAGGTTGGGGACTGCTCACCGAGTCTCGATTCCACAAGAATATCGAGAGATTAAGGCAATGTGTCCAAGATAATGCACAGAGATGATTTTTGCAGACACTTGATATCTGAAGGACTACTGGCCCTTGTAACAATTCCTATGATGCTGTTAACGGTTAGAACCTCATCTCTCAGCCCATTTTGTAATGTCCTATGATCAAAAATACGAAAATTTTGGCCGAAACGTTCGACTCATATATTTTTTTTCAGACACTTATTTCTAGAGAGACTATTGGCCTTGGTAATAATTGTTTACTTTGTTGCAAGAAAATGAAAATATGTGATGATGAACAGTTGAAAGAAATAAAAAGACAAATTACGTACGTTATCATCTGATCCTTGCAAGAATACATATTGTAATATACATGGTAAGACGTGTATCCAAATTTGAGGCGTTAATTTTATTTTTTTCTCTTATGAGATTTACTAGGGGAAAAGTATATATACGCTCAAAGAACTAGGATTCAGGAATGTTGTAGATGTATATACGAAAATTTACATTATTTTGAACTTGGAGACATATGACTTTGAATCGTTGTACCGGTCCAATATGTTTGATGCTAACTGGGGTCATTCGCTTTTTCTCTGAAAAAGAAAATACGAACAGACTTGTAGCGAAAGCTCGATTTCTCATAGGGACGACAAAGTAATCTGCCCCGATAGGAAATAATACAGTGAAAGCTGAATGATATCCAGCAAGGAAAATAAAGCGGCACATCTTTATAGCAACGGGGAACGTGGTCAAGAAGCGTACCGATGGAGAATTACGTTAGTTTAGGCTGAGAGAGTCTTGCCTCAACTTGCTTGTGTATGAACTGTAAGTTAAAGAGCAACCTAAGGCAAGAAACAAGACAAAAGTTTCATGATCAACGAGTGGTTTTGGATGTCAGTATTGTCTTATTTAAAACAAATACTGCCTATGACTGGTATGTGGGGGCCCTTAAGTTAGATGAAAATGTTTCACGATATAGGTTTATGTTTCGTTTCACTTTCTGTGCGAAGGGACAAGAATTTTACCACCAATGTGATTGTTTTCAATTCAGATCTAACTTTCTTTGAAAGGGAAAAATTGTAGAATGCATGACTGTAACAATGGAACAGGAATGTTTTGTACAAGGGCATGTATTGTACCACCAATGTATTGTTTTGACTTTCGGATCAACTTTTTGAAAATGATTAGGGAATTGTAGAATACCCTTTCCTGAAACTAAGCAACTTTAGGATTGTTGAGGTTAATGTATATTTGATGAGAAGATGAACCAAGACATAAGTTAATGCACTTCATTTGTAATAGTTCTGTTGCAAAATCTGATCATATGACCAAGGACCACAGCCTAACCCTAAAATTTGTTAAGATATAGACTTCTCCTTGTCGTAACAGTGGTCTGTATAAGTGTTGATCTGCAGCTCTGATTGTTCCTTGGTTACCATCAGCCAATACAAATATTTAATGATAAGGTTTTACTAGAACTGAAAAAGAAGAAGAGATAAATCCATTTTAATTTCATGGAGTTTGATGTTGTTACCCATAATCATAAAGTAAGTGCTGACTTTTTCATCTATGAGAACTACGGATCCCACATCGTCCTGATTCGAACCCTGATCTTCCATCTCTTTGGCTCTAATATGAGATCTGAAACCAGTTGGTAGTCCATGAGGATGATCTTACACCATCGAATTCAGTCTTACTGGCAATCGGTCCTCTTTCTGATATGAATGGCCATATGATTTCTGCAACTTGGAAGATGATTCGAGGGATATAATCTTCTGATCCAATATTTTTAGGCTTAACTTGTGATTTGGAAACCCGGATTCAGTCTTAATTGCTCGCTCTTTCAAATAGTCAGGATCATTAGAAAAATGGAATAAGTGCATAGGAAATCCTATTGTTGATAACTAAATTTTAGCGATCCATTTAGTCATTATTGCATGAGAATAATAAGGATCACCCTAGCCTCTAAATAAAATTGAAGAGATATATATGTGTGCGCGCACGCTCGCATGTGTGAGTGAGTGTGTTTACCGTTTCGATCACGAGGGTCCGATTGGGTAGTTCACACATAGAACTAGAATCTGACTAGCACTTACCAATTTTATTGAAAGTGGGAGCCGGACCAATTCCCATGGGAATTGCCCAGAAAAACGATTGGGTACATTCCATCCGATTTCTGCAGTTCCTGGTTCTTTTACGCACCCCACGTATGACAGGACAAGACACTCGATTCAAGATCACAATACCATACCTTTTGATTGTTCTATACCTTTGTCGTGTTCGTTGACTGCCAACACAACAAGCAAATCAAGACCCCCATGTAGATTTGTCGTGTTCACTCAACACTATGAACAACCCAAACAAATCATGAGCAGAAAACTTTGTCGTGTTTGCTGCAAAATCTCAAGATTGACGTGGACCTCGATTAGGTATGGGCGAGTCGGGTCTTCACATTTGGACGGAGAATCTAGGATTGCAACGAACAAAGGCGTCGGGCTAAATGAAGGAGCAATCAATTGACGAAAGGAGGACTCGACTTGAGGGAAATGGCAAGGAGAGATCGAATTTGGAGGAAAATTTGCGAAGGATTTGGGAAAGATCGAATTTAGAGTTCCTTTGTGACTTTGGGCAAGATCAATTGAGGCCACGAAATGGTGAACGGCAAAAGAAAGGAAGTGACGTTGTTTAGAGTTCTCATTGTTTTGTTTTTATATCTAAATGAAATCACAATGTCTCAGATGGCAAATGGTTCATGTTAGCAATGGTTGTACCACGCAAGAAAATCGGCGCTGACTGGATCTCCATGCTAGAATTTCTTAATCTAAATTGGCCGGATGAATTATATTGGAAGTTTTTCAAAGTTCAGGACTACATTGGCCAAATTATAAATTTCAAATAAATTGGCGATCGTACACTGAGTTTAGGATTTTTCGGATAATGTCCTCTCATAAATGTTGCAATCGTCTCAAGATGAACCCTGAGAGAGCCAAATTGCTAAGCAAATGTAAATAATGATGTCGCGAGGTGGCGCTTACACTTTGCATAGACTTTCTAAGCCCTACCAATTGCAACTTATTTTGTTTCATTAATTCATTATTATGCTAGAGCGCCACGAACCTATGTACTAGGCTGGTTAGGAACCCGTTAAAGCACGGAATATCGTTTACATTAGCGAATAGGGTCAATACCACAAAAAACCTCAAACTGATATACCTGTGATAAATTTACCTCAAATTATTTTTTTGACTACAAAAAACTCCAAACTAGTACATTTGTGACAAATTTATCCCAACCTATTTTTTGACCATAAAAAATCCAAACTAGTACATTTATGACAAATTTATCCCAAATTAATTTTTTTTTACCACGAAAAATCCCAAACTATTATACTTATGACAAATTTACCCTTTATTAAATTGGATCGGTACCATGAAAAATCCTAAATTGATAAACTTGTGATAAACAGATGGTAAAAATTCCAAATTGATATACCTGTGAAGTGCCACATGCCATCCAACTAAGCAAATTGACGTTAAATTTAACGAAAATTAACGGATAATAAATTTGTCACAAATATATCAGTTTAGGGTAAATTTGTCACATGTACCAGTTTAGGATTTTTTGAGGTCAAAAACATAACTTGAGGTAAATGTATCATAAGTGTACCAGTTTGAGGCTTTTCATGTCAAAAAAATAGTTTTGGGTAATTTGTCACAGGCATACCATTTAGAATTTTTCGTGGTATTAACCCTTGTGAATAAGAGAATACATAGTGATGGCTCTTTTCTTTTTTAAGCATTTACATGCAATTTTTGTTGATTTTTATTTTCTAACATGCATCTACAAGTTCATGCGTTTACGGTAATAAATCAGACACTAAAAATGTTAGCAAATATAGTAAAAAAAAAAGGAGGAAAATAATAACCCAAGCCGTCTTGGGTAGTAATGAACATGAAAATGAACTACCGACCATTTGAATAGAATACATCTTGGAGATATGTATTATATATATATATATATATATATATATATATATATGATATAGTGTGTTGTACCAGAAAATATAAATAGAGATAAAACTTTGAGAAAGTGATAACAAATATAATAATGACCTTTTCACCAAATATATATATATATATATATAATAATGACCAAGTCAGTGTTTATATATGCTCAATTACAAATCAAATGTAGACTTGCTTGACATTATAAACTCGAAGAGAATTGAATAAAAGGTGAGGTACGGCTAACCGGATCTTCTTAGGCGATTGGTTCGTACCAACGGTGGTAAGTAGTTTCACAAACCTCCCAAGATACAATGCCTCGAGCTCATTTGAATTAGCACTATGCAAACACGACCCTGTCGAATACTTTTCAAAATCGACACACTTAGAAGACACTACAAAGAAATTGGAGGAATTCTTACTGTAGTTCTCTTGAAGTTCAACCTTTTGAATTAACGAAACACGTCTAGATAGGGAAAACAGTTGCAAAGAAAACAAAAAGATATGAACTCAAAAGTCATGTCGGCTCATATTAGTTGAGCCATAAATCATTTATATTTATGATATTAAAGTCGAAAACTGCAACGCAATGAAGAGTCACGTGAACTGAAAGGACACGTGAATAGAAGAGATGTCACTAATGTTGAGCCATTAAACCTATAATTACAAACAATATGACGCACATCGTAATGCATCTCAATAAGACACTCGACTTTCCTAAATTCAAATTCCAAGAATGGAACATAAATATCATCAACCCAAAAACTTATATGTTTCCTATTTTATATTATTTATCTTTTAAATATACGTGTAGTAACATTCAAGTAATGCCCTTTTATTCCACCTGTTTCAACCTATGCTTTAAAAATCAGACTTGTCTATTTCACCAAATTTCTCTCCAAGATAGTGCTCATGGTGCCGCTTTTTTTTTGGGTCATGAAGTGCTTCTTTAGGAGTTAAACTTTCAAGCTAGGTTTTGAAACCAAACCTCTCTTCATAAGGATAGATGTGGTTCCACGGGATCTAGGAGATTCAAGAGCAGAGAACTTTCCCCTCAAAACAAATTATCTCCGAAGCCTAATGCTATATGATTTCCTAAATGAATGCATGTAAAACGGGGGATTATGATATCTCACTGTTTGCAATGTAATGTTTATTGTTTAAGGAAATTTCATGATAAAGGAAAATATTTTTCGAAAATTATTTTGTTCGGTGATATCTCACCAAAAACTTTTTTCTAATTTTTGGATCTCATTGAAAAAATAATTTCAAATGAGATAAGAATTAAAAGAAAATAGCTTTTTTGTTCAGGAAACGAAGAGGGAACAAGTGCTCCGTCTCGCGCCTCCGACCGCCGCTCGCAGTCACGGCCTCGCCTTTCGCCTCCCTCTCTCGCTCTCGCTCTCGGTCGCCTCCGGCCTTGTCGTTTGTCGCTCCTCTCTGTAAGTGAAAACCTTAAATGTCGCTCCATCTTCTTTTCTTTGATTTGGGTCGATTTTTTCCTCGTTGTTTGGGATTCGATGGATGGCTTGTTTTTCTTCTTGTTGGGAGTGACGGCTAATCTACGCGAGTTTCTGTTGGTTTTCCTTGATTTTGGACCGGACCGACAGGGTGAATTTGCTCGACAAACCCCCCACCCAAAACCATTTGGTGCGAGTTAATATGCAACGTTTGGTGCTCAAAAGAAAAGAGAGGAGGGGGGGGGGGGGGGGGGGGGGGGGGGGGTGGGGGGAGAAGGGGGGAAGGGGGTGAATTGAGAACGAATTGCACGTAGATAGATGATTAAAGATATACTACGCGGAGAACAATGAATTTGTGCTTATTCTGCTCTCTTTCTATTGACATGTGAGGAGACAATGATGATTCAGGAGGCAAGACCCCTATAGGCTATGTTCGCGATTGAAAGTGAGAGTGAATAATTAATGGCGACTTCATTGTTTATTGGTTAAAGCTGTTTTTGGGCTATAAAGTTAGGACCGTGTACCTTTTTTGATTCAACGATTTGCCCTCTCTACTGCGGCATTTGAAACTGGAAGTAGGGTGATAGAAACATAGCAGTTATTTTAACTTGGGAATACAATTTCTTTTATGAGCAATGTGTAGCTTGGGCATCGATTTTCAGGACTCATTTTCCTATTTGCATGAACTGTTGAAGTTTGCACTGCAAGTGTGCATTGAGGAGGTATTCGATGGACTGAAAATTCTGGTCAGGTGATCTTTAAAGTCTCATTTGTGCTGTCACATATTGCATCAGAACAGGATGATTTTATTAATGCCTCTCATTGTCTTGCCTTGTGTGCTCTGTTCTTCCTGTCTTCTACTTAGCCAAAATAAATTGGCCCTTATGAAGGGGGAGAGGGAGAGAGAGAGTACAATCTGGGGGAGTAAAGATTATGGACGGGGTTCAATACAAATTGTTTTGCTCTGTTCTTCCTGTCTCATTTTTGCTCTCGAATATTGCATCAGAACAGGTGATTGATTAATGTCTCTCATTCTCTTGCCTAGTGTGCTCTGTTTTATTCTGTCTTCTACTTAGCTAAAATACCTCTGAGTCCATGATCAGATTTTAAATTGGTGTGCGATTTCCCTTTGACTCGTATCAGTCTATGTTCTTTCCCCCTTTTTAATTGGTGAATTCGTTTTTATTTGTGTTGGCGTCAGTGAGGAGCTCTCATGTTTTTTGATGATACTGTCTTTGTGTATAATTCCTACTTGACTATGTTATGATTTAATGCATGGCTCATATGATGCTCCACAAGTCAAGGTTAAATGGCATCCCAGACCGCAAAGTGGACCGACTCGTTAACCAACCTGTTTGTAAGCTTGATGGTAGAAGAGGTCAAAAGGGGAAATCGCACCTCTTCTGCTTTCAACAAAGCAGGGTGGAAAAAATATACGGGCTGAATTCAATAACGGACAGGACTCCAATATAGCCAACTACAATTGAAGAACAAGGTGAACAAACTGAAAAAACTGTATGGCAGTTTTAAGAAGCTTCTTTCACAATCCGGATTTGGTTGGGATAATGTGAATAAAATGGTTGTTGTCGATGATCCGAGTATATGGGAACCTCACATCAAGGTATCATTTAACTTTAGTCATTTGAGATCATTGTAGATGTAAGTTTTAAGAAGTTTGATTATGTTGCTGACGTATGTCATCATTGTGAAAATTGCAGGATAATAGTGAGTGGGCAAAATTCAAGAGAATGGGTTTCCTCAGTATCCCGAACTGTGTATTGTATTTGGTGATGCATATACTACCGAGAAGCACGCAACAGGAAATGCTAAAGTTTTGATGGTGTCGAAGGAACATAGCAATGGTGATGGTGATGATGATGGGGATGCAGACAGTGATTCAGAGGACTTCAATGAACACCACATTGATGAGGGATTTTTGCATCTCACAATGCTGCTACTCTAGTTCATGACGAGCACGAGTTGGATAAGACTCCAAATACCAAGAGGAGAGAAAGAGTAACTCATTTAATGTTGCTAGCACTTGCAAAGCCCTACAAGAGATGATCAAATATAAGGCAAGTCAATTGTGGGTGGCTCAGCCACCTCACAAGTCACGTCACCACCATTAGACACTTTCTCCGTTTCTGCAGTGATTGATGTCCTAGTTAGCATGCTAAGTTAGAGCAAGATTTGTACAACAAAGCAGTGGAACGAGCGTGTGTTAGTGCCACATGGAGGGAGGCTTTCATCGTGTCCCCAACTGAAAGGAGAAATGGACTTCTCCAATATCTTAAGTAGATATTGGGAAATGTACTGTGGATTTTGTGGGATTTTTATATTTGGTTTCATTTTATTCTATGATTTATGTTATTGGTTATTTCTTAGTTTTTAAAGATATTATGTGGAGACTCTTGTATTTATGCGTTGGCCTGGGTACGATGATTGCATGAGATTTTTATATTTTGTTTGCTTTCACTCTACGACTTACGTTATTGATCGTTATTATTATTATTTTTTAGATATCTATATTGATGTTCTTGTATTTGTCTAATGGCATAGGTATTATGGAAGAGGGACCAAATAGTGTGTTTAACGGACAAGTAGCACTAGTTGAACGGTACTTGGATGAGTTTGATATTGACATGATGATAACATGGTTATGTATTACTACGATGGACATGTCTCTGCGTACAAAGAACCTACTAAGGACAGTAAATTGTCAGGATTTGAATGGGTAAGGGAGGTTGTTTATGGATATTTAGATAGAATATATAGAGCCTTCAGGTTGGAGAGACATGATTTTTTGAACTTATGTGATTTAATGAGGGCAAGAGGTTGATTGAAAGATAGTAGGTATGTTAGAGTAAATGAACAAGTCAAGATTTTCTTATCTTTTGGTTGATCATATCGAATTTACACCATAAAATATATGAAGTTGTAATCTTATATAAAACTAGACTTTCATAAAATCATAAGGTTGCGTAGGTATTATTGATGGCACCCACATTAATGCTTTTGTCCATGTATAGAAGCAGATCCCATTGAGAGGTAGGAAAGCAGTACCACCTAGAATGTGAAGTGTGTTTGTTCATTTATATGAAATTTACTTTTGCGTTATGCTAGGTGGGAAGGATTTGCCAATGATATCAGGTGCTCTCAACAGCACTGGAGACTCCTCCGCTACAGTTTCCTCGACCACCACCCAATATTTTCTTTGGCTATAAGGAGTAATTTTCCTTATGATTCTATTGCAGTTTTATATCATTACAAATTTATATATACCTTCTTACAAGCAAACACTACGTGACGATTTTGGTTATGTAGCAGTTCTGAGATTTTTGACTCCGTTTAAAGGTGAAAGGTATCATCTGAACGATCATAGAGGTATAAGGAGATAGTCTAGAATAGTAAGAGAATTGTTCTCCATAGGCACTCTATACTAAGAAATGTCATCGAGAGGCCATTTGGGGCATTAAAGAATCACTTCTTTATCTTGAGACACGTGCCTCCATTTACAATTTGAAAGCAAGCACTTATTATAATTGCATGTCGTGCTCTCCATACTTACATTCGTGACCAAGACAGAATGGACAAAAAATATTTTCTCTATGTGGAGATCCAGAGTACCCGTTTGACCTCGACAAGCGGAGATTGCAAATGATAAATCGCATGAAGAGGCAAGTGAGATAAACATGCTTATAAAAAATATTGTAGATAAAATAGCAGTAGATCACAATATAGATGAGATTTCATGAATTGTTTCGGACTTTTGTAATGTTGTTTTCAAATACTTATATGGTGACTACAGTGGATGGGTGGCATTGTTGGATTTCTACCGATGATTTGGACACCTGCGTGTTTCCCACATGAAGGAGAACGATATTATTGACGTGGATATTTACTGATTGCACTAAATTCATATTGAGCATTTAAAGTGGCTTATTTTTCTAATATTCATTTGAAGATGGCCATGTTTCAAAATTAAATGAAAAAGAAGTGGAATAGAAAAATCTTTAGGGTGGCACCGAAATCATCTATGTTCTTTTTCTATTGAGAAATAGACATTGTATACAATTACCAAACGTGCTCTTTGCTCAGAAAACTCTTTCAGGGAACAGAGATAGAAAAATTTTTCTCTAAGTAGAAATGTTACTATACGCACCCTTACCTCCGTCAATACTATTAAAATATGCCTAATGGATGTCGAAAAGAAGACGAATGGACATAACGCACATGGGGCTTGAAAAAAGGATATAAAAAAAAACGACGTTGTTTTGGCTGAAAAGTCATTTGGTGGAACCCGATTGAGAGTAAATGCGTCACATAAGTATAAGTTTGGATTTTTTATGTCAAGCAAAAAAATTTCGAGTAAATTCTTCACAATCGGTATAGATTAGGGTTTTGATATCACCAAAAAAAAAGTTCATGATAAGTGCGTCACAATGAGCAAATTTAGATTTTTTTTTTGTGGCCTTTTACCTTTTATTTTTTAGTTTTGTGGTTTTTATAGTTTAATGAACAAAGGCATTAATAAAAATAATTAAACTCCTATCCTAAGTATGTTGCGAATTAAAAATGGGAACTATTCGGAATTAAGGTAATGGAAGCAGCGCCCAACTCCTCCAAAATGGTTCGAAAGTAAATCATGAAATATAGGTTAAACGCACAATGTGTCTGATGATTAGAAATTAGAGCAATAATAAGCAAACAATCCCATGAAATTGAAAAAAAAAATTAAATGTAACGCATGAATCATACCAAATTATTATGGATTCATGAGTCTTTGAGGTACGATCGACATGATAAAATGGTAAGAAAAAGATTAGAAACTCAAAGGGCTCAACAAAACATATGAACCCGACTTTCGGAGCTTTTCACCGGCAGAATTAGGCATGAAAGGCATGCCTCCAGGTCTCCAATACTCAGACTCCTCCGGTTTAAATCGAAGAAACATGTGCGTTAGAAGCATCCACAAAATTCCAATCCCTATTTTGCCTTTAAATTATACCTCCCGATGATCATCACCCATCCTCTTGTGGAAAAAAAAAAAAAATGCCAAGGCATTCGACTAAACACGACGACTAGGACCGGACCCTCGCTAGTTAGGACACCATCGCCAGCTATCCAACGACCCTTGCCTTCTCTTTTTTGTTTTTTTTTTGATTATTTTAATTTTCTGCAAATTGTCTATTATTAGACAAAAAATGCCCCTGATTAATAGGGCAAAATATACACGTGAGATGCCACATGTTCGACGGTAGGCCAAATTAATATCGACCATAGTCTCGGGGGGCTATTTGATACATACTTTTCAAGTATGGGGCCAATTTGAGAAAACTGAAGTTTCGGGGGCACTTTTAGGAAACGGCCTCATTATAAGGACTAATTAGAACCTTCCCACCCTCTATCCGACCACGGACTAGGTTGTCGTCCCCTCCATCGACCTCTTTTGAACCTTCTATTCACCAAAACCCAACTTCCCCCACCACTCGCAGATCCCCAATTGAATCTCTCTCTGCAGTCAAAAGTCGACTTCAAATCGCGAAGGCAATGGTCGGAGGATTCGAGGTCGGAGCTGTCACCTTCAACCGACGGATGGGGCCCGCCGGAAATCCGCGGCCGCCGGCACAACCGCCTCGGAACCCTCCCCCTGCAAAGTCCCTTCGCCCGTTTCTCCGATCGGAGAAGAGTCTCGGCCGCATCGCCGACCTGGACTCGATACCTCAACCAACCCGTCCAAAAGCCAAAGCAGTCGGACTCGATCTTTTTTCGGGGGGGGGACCTTCTCGGCGGACGACTCCTTTGGGCCGCTTGACGAGGACTTCCTCGTTCCGGCTCGTCAGACTCGAAACCGCCGCGTCCAAGTTCGGCCCCCGAAGTGGCGGTTCAATCAGCACCACCGGAGCCAGCTGCCACGCCGCGGCGACGAGGAGGTCGGGCCAAAAAAGCGCGAGTGCGGAGAAGGAGCGGGCGCGCCGCGACAGGCTCTACCAACCTCAACAGGCCCGGGGCTAACGCTCCCACGCCGCGAGGCTGCGGCGTTCAAAGTCCTCGGTGGACATACAACCCGAGTGGAACATGCTCGACCAGATCCCTTCTCGACCTTCATCGAGCTGTCTTTCGCCGTGCCAGAGCCCGAGGATCTTCGGCCTCGCGGCGCCCTCGAGTACTATTATAGGAACACTACGACCCGTCACCCCGAAGAACGAGCGAGCCTCGGAAAGGTATGGTTTGTTGGGTGAATGGTAACCTGGTGATTCTTTGCTCCTTTCTGTGGACCTTGTGTTTTGCTATAGTCCGGTGGCTCGCGGATTGTGTTTGTCTTATCTTTTGCTTAGCAATTCGTGGATCTGTGACCTCCGAGGAGAATCAAAACGGATAAAAAAAAATATTATAGTTAGACTAAATTAGAATGCATGCGGGGGTCCAATGATGTTGGAAGCTGTCTTATAAAAACACTCTGTGGGCTGTTCTAATGGAGCAAGTTGCATCCTTGTACTTTGATAATAATGCCTGAACTCCCGAAAAGTTTGCTATTTACTGGTTTTTTTGGGGACGACAAATCTGTTCGATAGGATGAAGAGGTACATTTGCGGACTAATATTTTGACATTATGGAGTGGCTGTAATAATAGTTGTGGAGTCTGCATCATTAGAAGATTGATTTCTTCTCTTCGGTATGAGGCTACTGTGAGTTTGGATTATTCTCAATCTAAAATGTAGGTTCAGGAATAGGAATTTCTTCAAGGTTACTTACACGATGATCCAAGTCATCGCGGATTGGCAAACGAGGAAAGGCAACAGTTTTTGCGACAGATGCTATTCTTCAGCACTCATTGTGTGCACCTAGGTCGTTTACTCCTGGGATATCGTGATGCAAGAGTCGGAACAAGCGTTCTTGACAAGAGAGATGGATCCCAACTTGATCTGCATATCTTGTGCATGGAAACTCCCAAGAACCATTGCCAGAGGCCAGGGATGATATTAATTCAGCATATTCTTTGAGTGTGAGCAGCATACGTTAATCAGAAATTCTAACAGCAAGTTCTGATCAGCGATGGAAATAAGGTACTTTGATGAACCAAACCCTTTTGCAACACGAAGGGAGAGGAGGTTGATTCAGTGGCTTACAGGACCAGGCGGTGGAAGCTTGATGACGACATGCATTCATTGTCGTGCGAGGTTCAAAGTGTCAATGAGATAACAAGAAAAGGATCATTTTTGACCCTTAATGCACTTAATGGAATTTGATTTCTAAATACTCTGGTGTTGACTGGAGGAAGAAGCTGGAAAACACAGAGAGGTGATGTGCTGGATACAGAGATCAAGAACAATGCTAATAAGTGGCTAAGT